>PVLD010014758.1:17977-51227 GCA_004027595.1 Dinomys branickii | reverse complement strand
CTGGGACTTTTGCACGTCTCGCCCCGGCAGCCTGGTCCGCCCTACCACATCTCCCCCGGCATCTCAGAGAAATACGCCCAGTTTAAACTTCCCAGCTGAGGTCCCGGTATTCACGCTCGCCAAGTCTGTCTCGAGCTGGTGGTGTTTATCAAAGAGGCTCGCTCCCTTGCTGCTCACCTGGTCGCCATCTTCCCCCAGTTCTAGAACTTGCCTTTCAATTACATCACAATGAAAAAGTCCTGAAGGCGGGTTTACGGAAGGATTGTGCATCACCCGGTTACTTGGAGGAGAGCCAACTAACCATCTGATGTACAATTTTCAGAAAGTATCTAGAATGATCATGTTTTGTTTTGGTAATGTCATAACACAGAACTAAAATATAAACTCCAAATATAAGCAAACCATGTCATAATAGTCTATTCTCATCTTAATATCACCTGTTATGGTTTGGGTCAATACAAAGCCCTCCAAAAGGCTCATGGATTCCGAGCTGGGGGTTTTGGAAGGTGATCAGATCAGATTTGGGGGGTGTTTGCCTTATCAATGGATTAACCCAATGTTGAGCTCATAATTGACTGTGTTGCTAGAGTCAGGTCCCCGGGGGCGTAGCCTAGCTTCAACCCCTGCCTCTTGCTCTTGCTCTTTCCAGCTGACTCTGCTTCCTGGCTGCTGTAAGCTAAGCAGCCTTCCTACACCACGCCCCTCCATTGTACTGTTTCTGCCTTGGAGCCAGCTAAGCACAGACTGAAATTTTGCAAACAGTGAGGCCAAGAGAATCTTTCCTCAGTGAAGTTACATATGTCGGGTATAGTCATACCTCATTACTTTTGAAGCTCGTTGAATTTTGTTCTAATCTTCATCCTTGGATACCTAACATACAAGCTGGGACTTGCCTGTGTCAGTCGCCTTGTGACTCATCGCCCTTTCCACCTAAAGCAATTTGTTTGGTACTTGCTATATTGGGCACTCATCACACCTTTCCAAACCAATTAACAGTGAGTATTACTGTAGAAGAACTTCTGTGTTGAGACTATTTCAGAACCCAGTGCGTCAGTGGTCTGCAGTGTTCCTCTAACTTCTCTAAAGGGCTTGCTAACCACAAGAGGTACCAGAGGTACAAGCTATACCCAGCCTGTTACTGTTTCAGTTTGTTCCTGTATTTGTAAAGTTGTACTCACTCCCCAAAGACTCCCGCCCTACCGGATAAATGGTATAAAAGTCACTCCCTGAAACAGTTTGGGGCTCAGACTTTGGAGTATGCAGCTCCATTGAGCCCACTGGCATAATGAAGCTCAGTCCCCTCCACCTGCCCCAGCGCTGTTTGGTTTCTTCACTTCCGGTAAATCTAAAATTGCTGCAACATTTGGTTTCCCAACCACGAAACTGACTGGCCTCTGAGCCACTGGCTTGAATTTGGGGAAACACGTACCCAACCGCCTTGGCACCTCCCTTGGAGAACAGGGTGGTATACCCCTCACCCAACTGGTGAGACTTCGTTCCCCAGGAGGACATGACTGGCAGGTGCTCTGACATCTTCCTGACCAGACTTGTTGGAGAAGTGAACTGGTTCCCCATCAGGACTTCTAGACAAAAGGTAAGGTCCAACTTTGGGACCTTACCACATCAGGCCTATCCTCAGGAATGGAAGGGGAGTCTGATCACCTCCCAAGCTCTCATAATAGAGACCTCAGTTGGGGATTTCCATAGCGGGAGGAATGTTATGATTTCTGAGTGATTGTGTGTGCGTGCACATATTTGTGACTCTATAATGCAAACTGTGCCATCTAAGTAGACCCAAACCTGCATTTCTGTGATGACATCATACAACATAATAGTGACTCACCTCTGATATAAGTGCTTGACCAGGCCCAGGATTACAGATGCACTTTAGGAGGACATGACTAAGTTCCCAAGAGGGATATGCTGAGGTGAGAATCTAAGTGATCTCCTCTGGTGGACTCCCACCCTTGTCTGTTGGGACACTATACACAGGGCAGGAAGCTGAGAATAGAACCACAAAGAGCAAACCAACTGTCTAAGACTGTATGATCAAGAATTTCAAAAAAGGTTTTAGAGGTGATTATGGCATAAAAAGAAACCATCAAAACTCCAGACCCTCTGTGAGGTAGACTGGCCCTACCTTGATATTGGGTCACTGCCAGAAGGCAGTCTAGACTCTTCTCTGATTTGAGCAGTTTAGCAAATGATGACCAGCATGGCTGGCCACCTTAACCAGTTCCTGTATATGGATTCTTGGACAGAGATTGCCCAGATTCTCCCACCATGGGTGTGATTCTGAGAAGGAAGGAAGGACGGGACAGAGTCACGTCTTCATTGTGCAACATCCTGCACAAAGACTCTGGAGAAAACAGTATATCATGGCATGCTTGATGAAGAGGTCCTCCCTCCATCCTACTTCTCACCACCATTTGTGCCACCACTGGTGGCCCTTCCAGATAATCCACCTCCTTCAGGCCCCACACCTCAAGCAACCACCCCAGATTCAGAGGCAAATAAGGCCAAACTTCCCAGCCCCTCAGATGAGCCCTTGCCCACTAGCTATGCTCCACACAACCACCAGCTCTCCAGATACCTCTCCCAGAGGTTAGAGGCCCTGGCCACCTGGCGGCTGATGGTTCTGTCCAACTAGGCTGGCCAACCCTCTACTATCAGGCCTTCAACACCACTGACCTTTTAAACTAGAAGCATCACACTCTGACTGATTCTGATAAGCCCCAAGCATTTATCAGCCTCATGTAATTCATCTTTCAGACCTACCAGCCCATTTAGGATGACTGCTGTCAGCTCCTGCTCACCCTTTCAACACTGACAAGAGGAGCAGAATCCCAACAGAAACTCAAAAATGGCTCCAAACTAGGGGCCCCACTGGAGGTTTGGACCCCCAAGGACTGGGCGAGGTATGTGGCTCTGGGTAAAGGGCTGGAATGGGACTTCAGTACAGAGGGTGGAAGAAAGTCCCTCGCTGATTACCAAGAGACTGTCCTCAGAGGCATTCAGGAGGGCACAAAGAAATCTAACATGTCTAAGGTTGCTGCTATCATTCAAAGCCTGATGAGTCAATGTCTATGAGAAGCTTTGTGGTGGGTTTTTCCTGTACACCCCCTTCAATTCAGAGGCCATGGAGAAGCAGAGTAACGTCAATGCTGCTTTCCTGGGACAGTCAGCATCTGACATTCACCAAAAACTTCAGAAATTGGAAAGCTCCATCAGAATGAATTACACAACTACTGGAAGCAACCAACAAGGTCTTCATGAACAGGACGGAAAGACCAAAAGGGAAGCCAACAGGCAGATGAGATAAAGGGTCTCCATCTTGGCTGCTACGATAAGAAGGTCTGACTCCACCCGAAAGCCTGGCCCACCACAAAAGGGAGCAAAGGCAGAATATCCCACTTTTGCAAGATGACCAATGCACTTGCTGCAAAGAGGACACTGAAAAAATGAATTCCTACTCTGGTTCAGAGGATCATGAGGATTCCTACCCCCCACTACCAAGATATCACCTGTAGCTAGAAGGTAAAAACCTTCTTGGACTGGCAGGAATCAAATCAGAATAGGAGAGACTAGGCCCCCTGAAACTTGGCCCCTAGGAACCCACAGTCAAAATGTCACTTGGGGGCCAACAAATGACTTTTATGGTGGACATGTCTCCATTGTGATAACCCTGACAACACCCTTCACAGACAGGGAAGCTATCATAGGAGCCACGGGTATTCAGAGAGCTCACCCATTCTATCAGCCACAAACCTGCCGGTTGGATGGTGTAAAGTAACTCACCAATTCCTACATCTACCTAAATGCCCCGTTCCAATCCTGGGAAGAGACTTGCTGACTAAACTCAGAGCTCAGTTTGTTGTTAATACCTGAGGGACCTACTAGCCTGACCCTTGGTACACAGGAAAACCTAAGTCTGTCTGTCCCAGTCCCCAGAGAATAAGAATGGAAATTACATAAGGTAGATGGAAAGAACTGAATCCTTCACTGCTTTTGAAGGCATAACCAGAGGTACGAGCTAAAAGTCTCCATTCAGAATGGCTAAAAATCAGGCCCCAATACTGGCGGAGTTCAAACCAGGAACAACTCCTACCAGGATGAGACAATACACCATACCTAGGGAAGCACAGATGGGCATCCTGGAACACATCAACTGGCTTCAGGAGGCACAGATCCTGTTAGCATGTCAATTCCCTTGCAATACTCTGCTGTTGGTCAAGAAGCCTGGCAGAAATGGTTACGAGTCAGTACAGGACCTCCAAGCAGTCAATAATGCTACTGTCACTCTACACCAACGCATCTCAAATCCCCACACATTGCTGAGCCTACTTTTGCCTAGAGCAACCTTGTTCACCTTCTTGGATTTCAAAGATGCCTTCTGCTTATGCCCCTCATAGTCAGTCCCTAATCACTTTTGAATGGGAAGGCCCCAACATGGGAAGAAAGAATCAGTTGACTCAAACCAGGCTCCCCTGGAGTGTTAAGAACTCCCCCACACTGTTTGAGGAAGTTTAGCTGCTGACCTGGCCACCTGTCTAGGAGTCCAGCCGAACTGTGTTTTGATCCATTATGTTCATACCTTTTGCTTGCAAATGAGAGAAAACAGGACTGTCGGAAGGGACCTGAGCCCTTCTTTGGCTACTCCAGGACATGGGATACAAAGTGTCCTGGAAAAGGCACAAATACACTACCCCTCTGTCCCTTATGTGGGGTTTATCATAACAAAAGTCCACTGGTCCTTGGGGCAACAAAGAAAATAGGTTATTTGCTCCATCTCCAAACAAACCAACAAGAAAAAGCTCTGAGAGCTCCTGGGAGCAACTGAATTCTATTGCATTTGGATACCAGGATTTTCTGAAAAGGTCAAGCTGCTCTGCATGGTCTTGACAGGATCACAACCTCTTGAATGGGTGCAAGCAACAGTAAGAGGCCTTCAAAGAGGTCAAAATGCTGCTTTCTTGTGCTTCCACCCTAGGACCTCCAGACATGAGCCAAGAGCTCAGTCTCCTCATCTGCGAGAAAGATCTTGTGGCACTTGGAGTCCTAACCCAAATTGTCAAGCCCTGACAGAGGCCAGCAGCTTACCTGTCCAAACAACTAGACACTGTGGCAGCAGGATGGCTCCCATGTCTCTGTGCCCAGGCAGCTACAGTTGTTCTCATCAAAGAGGCTGTCGAATTGACATTGAGACAAGCTACATGAGTGAACATCTCATACTTGGTCATAACCTAGAAGAACACCGAGGGACACAAATGGCTTTCAAATGCCAGGATGAGCCGGTACTTGGGCCTGCTCTGTGAAAATCCTTGAGCTGTCCTAGAGTCTGTTCAGACTTTAAAAGCAACCACCTTTCTGCCAACCAAAGAAAGACTTCCCTATCATGACTGTGAAGAAGTCATAGATGAGCTGTTCTCAGGTCGACCAGATCTCAGAGATACTCCAGAACCTACACCAGATATTACTTTATTCACACATGGCAGCAGCTCTGTCAAGAATGGGGACTGCCTGACTGGCTATGCTGTCAGCACAATGAACCAAGTCAAAGAGGCTGGCCTACTTTCAAAGGTATAGTTGGCACAGAGGGCTCAATTATGGGCCCTCGTCTGAGCCTTCTGATGGGCTTGCGGAAGAATTGTAAACATCCATACTGACTCCAGCAAGCTACCATGTACCTGGGACTATATACAAAGACAGGGAATTACTGTTGGCGGGGTTGAGGCATTAAAAACAAAGAAATATGCCAACATCTGGAGGCCATCTGGGAACTAAAGGGTGGCCATCAAACGCTGTCAAGGATGCCAAAATGAACAGGATGACATGACAAAGGGAAATCGATTGAGTGGCTAAAGAGGCAGCTCACCAGAATGAGTCTCCTCAATCTTCAGGAGATCCCAAATTGTTGCTGACATGTGACCGGCCTAAAGAACTACCACAGTACACTCCAGAAGAAAATTAGGCTCAACATGAAGGATCAGGAATGTAGTGGAGCCTTCCAGACCAGAGGATTTTCATTCCTCAAAGAATGGTCTGTTCTTTTATTCAACACCACCATGGTCTCATTCACTTGGGAAAAACTGCAGTAGGGATGCTTCTAGGTTGATATTACTATGCCCCCCCCCAGAGGTCATCTGTCTGCATCACAGTGTAATCAATGTCAAACCTGTGCCAGAAAATATCCTCTCCAGTGCCCTCAGCATGCTCTAGGAATATAACATTCTTCAACCTTGCCCTTCAAGGACTTAGAGGTAGATTTCACAGAAATCAGACCATGCCACTGATATAAGTACCTGCTGCTATTTTTTTGCACCTAATCAGGCTGGGTAGAAGCCAGACCAATGTAAATGGAAAAAGGCTGAGAAGTGGCTACGGTTCTGTTGCAGGAAGTCATCCCTTGATATGGACTGTCCCTCAGCATAGGAAGTGACAATGGGCCGGCCTTTTGGCAGTGATTACAAAGACTCTCACGGACCTCCTCAAGATCAAATGGAGTCTTCATATGGTTTACAGACCACAAAGTTCAGGGATAATGGAGCACATGAATTGTACCCTAAAGACCACTCCAGCTAAGCTTTGTCAGGCACCCACCTGTCATGGGTTAATGTGCTGTTCACAGCCCTACTGCATGTCTACTGCACATCAGGATCCCCAGAATTCTCCCCTCATGAGATGTTGTTTGGGAGGCCCTATCTCATAATCAGAGCCTTCAGAGATGTCAGACAGTTAGGGGACACCAACCTGGCTATTGAGCTACAAGCACTGGGAAAGGTATTCTCTCACAGTCACAAGACTGTCCTAGAGAGAATTCCAGTCTCCTCAGGTAGCCCAGCACACCCATTCCTGCCACAAGATTCAGTTTGGGTCAAAGATTTGAAAAAAAATAACTCCTTTTAGCCTATGTGGACAAGGTTTCACACTACTGTACTTGTCATGCCAATTGCTGTTGAAGTTACTGGTAGCATCCCTTAGATACAGCATTCAAGGCTGAAAATGGCTTACCTGGAGGACTCTTCAGCACCTGGACTGCTCATACTGACCCAGAGACCCCAATAAGGGCTTGATTCCGATGGGAACTATCAGGACACAGCGTGATCTCAAAGACACTACCAAGAGACAACAACCCTGCTCTATTTATACGGGAGGCTGACTCGTCTAGGCATGGCAGAAGCCTGAGGATGCCATTCATACAAGACCCTCCCCTCCTTTAAAGAGACTGATTGCGTTGTAGTCACCCTTGGTGCCATTCTGTCATTGGACCGATGACTCTGCTCTTTGCCACAGGCCTTGAAGCAGCAGCCCCGAGACTGATCTCTCAGTGAAAGGTGCATCATAGCCTTGACATTAACTTTATGGATAGGTTGTTTCCTTGGTATCATCTGCCTCATACCTTGATAAGAATGCTTCTCTTTATTCTCCTTGTCTGCTCATCCCAGGCACTTGGCCAGACCCCTTGCTCCCCAGATACGCACATAAGACAATAACCCTCGCCCATTTCTTGCACTGTGGCACCAATCCCGAACTCACCAGGGACTGCTGGTTCTGCATATCTGCTTTGCTGCTTCTACTGAGGCCACCACAATCCCTCTTAGGGTCTGGCTACTAGCCAATACCTTCTACTACCCCCAAGTGGACATCCACCATGGCCCACTAAAACCCTTTGTTTTTAAAACTTGGGAGAAGTCCTTCCTTAAAGCCAGAAAGGCCAAAACCCTAACATACCCCTGGACTATGCAAGGACCTGTTATCAAAGGTGTCAGCACAGACTCTGAGCCCACGCATTGCATTCAGCAGATCTCTGCTCTGGGGAACCCCATGGGACACTTAAATTTCCCCCTAACCTTTCAGCACCCCCAAGACCATCTTTCTGTTTCCTCCCCACAGGGCACCACCATTACACAGGCTGCTCCATAACAGACAACCAACCCCTTCTCCAAAAGTGCTCCAAATGCTGTAATGGATGACAGAACCCCTATATCACCACTGACCAATGATCATTCTCTGTGACTGGGACCCGATCACAGAAGAGTGTCTCCTGCTACTCAGTTGTAACTAATCTCAGGAATGGTTCCTACTACACACAAAAAGTTTTCTCCTTCATTGGGAAAATAAAACTTGGGGTGCCACCCAGGTTAAATGCCAGGGACAGGCACCCCCCCTTCACTGGAGCCACTTTGGCCATAATGATTAGGGTCTGGCAAAGACAAGGTAAATACTTTAACCTTCTTCTCCATCTACACAATCATTTTTGCCTGAGTACACCAGGTGTGTTTTGGCTCTTTGGCACATCTACCTACATCTGCCACCCTGCTAACTGGACTGGGACCTGTACCCTGGTTTACTGAAGCCTAAAGATGGATATTGTCCCAAGGGACCAAGAACTCCCAGTGCCTTGGTTACTTTACTCTCCTTGCTGAGACAAAATATCCAACACCCAAAATGAAGAAAGGAAAGGTTTATTTAGCTTACAGTTTGTGGAGGTTTCAGTTCATACTTGACTGCTTCAGAGGCAGAGTGGCACATGGCAGAGGGCAAATGTTCATGGTAGCAGAGCACAGTAAAAACAACCAGAGCAAAAAGGAGAAACGGCTGCAAGCAGCCTCTTTTCTTCCCTTACACTGTAAACAGGCTACCCCCACCGAGGGGGCATGTAGCTCTCACACAATCTCCATGCCTTCCTCTTCCATAGGCTCAGGATATATACAAAGTAAGCACCCTGGCTTCCTGCTGAATCACTCAGCCAAACCTCTAGACTCCCCAAGTTGACACAATGTATCAGCCATAACACTATGCTAATATCAACCTGGCACTCGCAGGCCACTGTGCTCATCCCCTGGTTAGTGGGACTAGGCATAACTAGGAACAGGGACCACTGGACTCACCTCTGCCATTGATTCTTAAAATTTCCTGTCTGAAGAGCTCTCTCAAAGCTGAACTGGCATTTCTAAGTTCCTTCTCACATTACAAAGTGAGTTTGACTCAGTGGAAGCCACAGCCTTCTAGAACTAAAGAAGGCTAGACATTCTGATAGCAGAAAAGGGGGGCCTATGTCTACTCCTAGGAGAAGAGTTCTGTTTCTACACAAACTAGTCTGGAATAGCCTGGGCAACTGCAGCAAACCTACATAAGCAAGCAAATAGATTAAGAGAAGAGGCTAGCTCTAACTGGCTATTCTCCTGATGAGCTGGAAGTCGTGGCTTTTTCTTTTGGTTGGTCCCTTGGTTAGCATCCTTCTCATCATGCTCTTTGGGCCTTGTGTTTTTAAATTACTGATGGGATTCCTGCAAGACCAGTTATAGGACCTCACTAGAAATCTGTGTGTCAGATATTGGTGCAGACTAATTCCATATATCAGTCCCTAGAAATAAGTGATTCCCTATGATAAGATATAGTAGGGGTATCAAAGGAGGGAAATGTAGAACTTTTGTGTTCAAAATGTTTCAGAACCCAGATATGTCAACAGTCGGCAGTGTTCCTCCCACTTCTATAAACAGGCTTGCTAAGCACAAGATGCACCAGAGGTACAAGCTATACCTGGCCTGTTACTGTTTCCAATTTGCTCATTCAAGAGTTGCAAATTAAAACAAAATTGAGATCACCTCATTCCAGAAAGAATGGCTATTATTTAAAAAATCAACCAATAACACATACTGGAGGAGCTAGAAGGAAAAAAGAACCCTTCTTCACTGTAGGTGGTAGCATAGACTGGGACAACCACTGTGGAAATCAGTGTAGAGATTCCTCAGAAACCTAGGATTAGAGGTCCCATTAGACCCAGCTATTTCCCTTCTGGGTATCTTCCCAGAAGAACTGAAAGCATCATACCATAGTGATATATGTGTACCCATGTTTATAGCAGCACAATTTGTCATAACTAAATCTTGGCAACAACCCAGATGCCCATCCACTGAGGAGTGGATAAAAAAGATGTGGTCTTTTTATACAGTGGAGTGCCACTGAGCCATAAAGAAGGATAAATTGGAGATTTTTTTTTATAGGTAAATGGATGCAACTCAAGACCATACTCATAAATGAAATAAATCAGACTCACATATGTAAACGTCATATTGTCTCCTTAATGCGAGAAGCTGAAAGAGTAAAGAAGATCCAAAATGTACAATAGATATTATAAAATAGGAAGAAAGTGTTCAAAAGGAAAGAGAAACTGGATTGGGGAAAGGAAAAAAAGAAGGAAAGGAAAAGTATATATATATTTTTTTCTTTTTTAGGTAAGATAGTTATAATACTAATTTCTCCTAGTTTAATGAAAAGAAAGGTTTGTGCTAATATAGTTTAGACAGTTAAATGCCAATCTCGTACTCTGAGTAACCAATTTGAAGATAACAATATGTAATGTATTAACCATTATTACTCTCCTGTTATCTTGTTTTGAAATTTTGTTTTATTTTTGCCTCTTTACAGTAAAATTTTTTAAAGGATACTCATCTTTTCTGTAACACATTAGTGGACCTCCCTGGTCCTCACTTAAATTAGGAGAAACCAAATACACAGGATGCCAGGACTTTGGGGATGTGCTCAGAGTATGAGAAGAGACCAAGGTCTCTAGGGGCAGACAAAGCAGCAACAGAGGGAAACTGCCTGGCGTGTTCTGAGGCGGCACCCAAGTGAGCCGATGCCAGTTGTCCAGAGCAGCAATAGGCATCCCAGCTGACACACTCTCTTCCCCTTGTCACTAGAACGTTTCAAAGAGCTTCCTGACCTTCTCAGCCTCCTGAGTCTGGTTTCCACACACATGCACGCAGGCGTGCGCACATGCACACACCTGCACCATTGACTGCATTTGCTGTGCTCACTGATGGTCACCAACTTTCACGACTGTAAATGCAACAGCTACTTCTCAGTCCTGGCCCTGTCTGAACTCCCTGCAGCATCTGACATGCTGGAAAACCCCATCCTCAAAACTCTCTTCGACTTCATTACAAGTTCCCACCATTCCCCTTACAGTCTTCTGGCCACACCTTTTGAAGACCTCTCTCTGCATCTTTTTCTCAACTTGCCTTTTAAATGTTAGGTGTTTGTGCTTAGTCTTCTTTTCCTTCCACTGTGCACAGTCACAGCTGCTTCCCTGGCCTCCTGTCCATCTCCATGCCATTCCCTTTCTGCTGGCCTAAAACTTAATTTCCTTTTGCCACAAACTCAGCATATCCGAACTAAACTCCTCATCTCCCTGCCCTTCACCCATTAACTTGAACCCCCTTTCTGACTCCTGTGATACTGGATTCCACCCACTGATGCCCTTACGTTCAAACAACCACAAAGTCCTGACCTTCAGGCCTCCAAGGAGCTTTTGAATTCAGCCACTTCTCCCTAATGTCATTACCCAACTTGAGGCCTCTTATCTGGGCTCTTTAACTGGTCTTCAGGCTTTTGCCCTCATTCCCTTCCAATTCTTTCTCCAACATGTGGCCAAAGTAATCTTTCCAAGATAAAAATTTGATCCAGCCTTTACCATCCCTTAGGGGCTCTCCACTGAGTTCAGAATAAAGGTGAGATTTCTCCAGTAAATAAGAGGCCTTTGGACACTGCTTCTCATCCCTTCTCTCTCACCATCATCCCAACAACTCTCTCTCTTCTCTCTGTCTCTCTCTCTCTCCTGCCTCCAGTCTTTGCACAAGTTCTTTCCCTTTGCCTACACCACTCACCAGTCCCTGCCCACCCCTAACGCCTGCCTGGTTTACCTTTATCCTTGGGCCTCACTGTGTTATTTCCTTCATCCCAGGCAGGGTGTTTCTTCTGGGTTCCATCCCTTCCCTGTTGATGGCACCCACAGCACTCCCCACTGCAGGGGTTTGTCCGTCTCTCTCACACAGGACACTCTGAGCTGCTTGCAGGCAAGGCTAAAGCTAGCCTCCCAGGCCAGAACACGGAAGGCACACCCAGGAGTACACCCACAAAATGAATGAGGACTAGTTTGAGGACGAAATTTTCTTTGTGCATAGCAATATTTCTATGCAAAACACATTTGAGGAAAAATCAAATAAACTATACTTTTGGATGTTTGCTTAGAAGCTATTCAATGCCTCATAAAACAAGTGAAAGAAAGAAGCTTAGTTTAAATGGTTTTTCAAAATAATTTAAAGCATAAAATTTCATGTAGCCCTTGACAGCATTTGCACTGTTTGATCAATAAATTGCTCAAGGCTTTGGACTGTGCCTCTCGGCTTCTTGTGCAGTTCAAGCACCAGAATGAGACACTGCACTCCTTCCCCTTGCATTGGGCTTTATGTGCTTCCTGCTAGTTGTTAATTCTCCTCTGGATCCTCTTTCTCTTTGTTGAAGGAACCCCTGTGACTCAGCAGCTTGCAATCTACCTTCCTCAACAAATGAGACATTTTTGTTCAAAACAGACTGAACAGTTACTCAATGCATATTGCACAGCAATTAAGTTAGAGAAACACTGAACAGCTCTTTCATAATGGCAGGGCCCCTACTTACAGGCTACAGGTATAGAGAGTCATTATTTTTCTCAAGGCAAGATCACAACTCAACTGTGCTCAGCCACGTTGTCATAGTGAATGCTGAACTACAACAGAAAATTCCTCGTGAAGTAGTGCGCTATTAGTACTCAGTGCTCTGATTTCCCCTGTAGGATAAAGATGGTATCCCTCCCTGCAAAAATAACTTAATACCTTGATATTTGAATTTGATCTAAGACAAATTTAATGGACATATAAGATGCCATTAAGACCATGAAATTCTCTGGTGAACCAATGTGCAGACGGAGAACTTTGCTGAATTTTAGAAATGTGTGTTTCAAATTTGTATCAGTCAGTGTTTTACTAGAAAAATAGATATAACAAAAAATATAACATACAAATGTATGCGAAATTACAAGATCACCTTAGGATGGTCACCCACAGAGTAGGGTGAGGAAGAGGGGAGAGGGTGTATGTATGCTGGAGATCAAAGGACTCAGTCCAAGGTCTCACTCCAGTGTCCCCTGTGAGCCCACATCAGGAGGCCAATGGTCTGCGCTGGAAGGCTGAAGGGTCTGCGGCAGAAACCAGAGTCTGTGTTGGAAGCCAGGAGGTGATGTCCAAGCTAAAGCTGAAGATAGGAGCTCTCCTGAAGAACAGAAGCAGACCCGTCCTTCCTCATTTCCCCGTTATACCATCCAGGTGAGGTGCACCCTATGGTGGGTCTCCTATACCCTACGGTGTAGAATTCCTGAACTGATCCATTAAAGCTTCTCTCAACTACCTCCTGAAGTTGACACAATCAACCAACCACTATAAGGTTGGGGTTTTTTTTGTCTTTTATGTTTATCACAGCACTATCTTTAAATTAATTTATTGGTACATATTAGATATACCTAAAGATCACATTCATCACAGTGAATTCGTATCTGTACCTGATATAGCTTGGTTCTTTTTTCTCCAGTCTCCTCCCCTCTTTTGTTCCCAAGCACTCGCCTTATTTACAAATGCTTTGTTTCCATTTTTTTCTTCTACTATCTTTTTTCTTTTCTCTTCTTTCTGCCTCCCTCCCTGTTCACCTTCCCATTTGAATATTTTGAATATTTGAATATTCCTGTTTTCTAACATCTATTATACACCCTTTTCCTTATGTACTCTTTTAGTTTCTCACACCAGAGAAACATCATTATATTTAAACATTATATTAAACATCATTATATTTAAACATCTGTGTCTGTTTTCTTTCACTTAAAAGTATGGTCTCAAGGTGCATCCATTCATCTGCAAATGTCTCAAGTTTATCCTTCTGTACGACATAGTAGTACTACATTGTATTTTAAAAAAAAACCTCACATCTTCTTTACCCATTCATCTGTTGATGGGTACTTGGGCTGTTTCCAAGATTTAGCTACTACAACTTGTGCTGCTATAAACATGAGTGTGCATATATCACTGTAGCATGATGTTTTTAATTCAGGAGGACACCAAGCAGAGCACTAGGTGTGTTGAATGAAATCTCTAGTTTTTATTTTTTGAGGGATTCCCCACACTGATTTCCACAGTGGCCGCACAAGTATACACTCCCAACAGTGGAGAAGCGTTGCTTTTTCCCCCACAGCCTCACCAGCATTTGTTATTGGTTTATTTCTTGATAACAGCTATTCTTTCTGGGTTGAGATGGAATCTCAGTGGTGTTTTAATTTGTATCTTTCCTAAAACTCATTTGGACTAGCTGGGTTGAATGAAGCCTCTGGTTTTGACTTTTTGAGGCTCCAAATGAATTTTAGGATTATGTCCTGTAATTCTGTAAGGTATGCCATTGGTATTTTGATTGGGATAAATTTGTTATACAGATATGTAATAAATCTGTATAACTATTTCAGCAGTATGGCCATTTTATCATGTTGGTTCTTCCTACCCACAAACAAGGGCTGTGTTACCATTTTATGATAACCTCTTTGATCTCTTTTTTCAGAGTACTGTAGTTTTCAGTTTCTTTCATTAGTTTGATTACTATTTCATTTTTAATGCTATTGTGAAAGGTGTGGTTTCCCTAATGCTTCTCTCAGTGAGTTTGTTACTTGTGTACAAGAAGGGTATGTATTTCTGAGTGCTGACTTTGTATCTAGCTGGGCAACTGAATTTGGTTATTAAATCTAGAAGTCGTTGGTGGAGTTTTTGGTGTCTTCTACGTAGACTATCATATCATGTGCAGATAATAATTTAACTTCTATCATTATTCTTTTTTTCACTTTTATTTTAAAAGTAAAGAAACAAAAACATATTAACAAACAGACACAAAGTAGCATAAGAATAGTACAATCAAAACAGTTACAGACAAGGTGACAGGGAATCAACAATGGTTGTTGCATTACATATTGATAACTTCGAAGTGTATACTCAGGAAAACAGATATAGACATGCCATATTGATTAAACAAACAATCATCAACTAGTCCTTACAATAAAGTGACCTAAGTCCGTAGTAAAACTATGTTAGATATGCTGCATATACATACATACTTACTTACATACATAGATAGTTATCCCTTCCTTCCTTTTTTGTCTTTTTTATATAATTTTTCTTTTTAAAGTGTGAAAGGAAAAGAACTACATCAACAACAACAACAAAAGAAACAAAAAAACAAAAAAAACACAACAAAAAAAGAAAAAGCAGAAAGCATTAACAAAGAGACACAAAGTAGCACAATAACAGTATAATCAGAATTGAATTATAGACAAAGCAACAGGAAACCAACAATAGTTGTTGCATTGCATATTGATATCTTCAAAGTGTAGGCTCAGGGAAACACACATTGTCTTATGTCACTTGATGGTAAGGAATAGTTGATGGCTGGTTGTTTGATCATTATTCTTTTTTATTTCTTTCTCTTGTCTAATTGTTCTGGCTAATGTTTCCAGAACTATATTGAATAGGAGTGGTGATAGTGAACATTTTGTCTTGTTCTTGATTTTAGACTGAAAGCTTTCAGTTATTGTTGTTCATTTAGTACGATATTGGTTGTTGGTTTGTCATAGATGGCTTTTATCAGATTGAGACAAAAACTTTCCCATTTTCTATAGTTTTTTTTTTTATCATAAATGGGTGTTGGACTTCATGAAATGGTTTTTTTTCTTCGTCTATTGAGATAATCATGTGGGTTTTTTCCTTGGTTCTATTAACATGGTGTATCACATTTATTGATGTGTGTATGCTGAACCATCCCTTCATCCCTAGGACCAGTCCTACTTGGTCCTGATGTACAATCTTCTTGATGATTTGCTGCATATTCTTGGCCAGTATATTATTGAGAATTTTTGTATTTATGTTCATTACAGAAATTGGCCCATAGTTGGCTTTTTTGGTTGAATCCTTCTCTGGTTTGGGGATTATAGACAGATAAATTAGGGAGAGGTATTACAGGTAGTCAAAAGGGCCAGGCCCTCAAGGGACTCCATGCAGAAGATGAAAACACATTACAATTGTGGCTGGAAATGCATCTATTGAAGGCTGGGCCTCAAGATAAAGATAGAATAATCAAGAACCCCCTGACCATCCCTTCCTAAAGAAAGTCTGTTTTTTCCATGTACACTTGCTATATGATCTGCTTCTTCACTGGATCAGTATTACCACTTGTAATCTCATTAGTTGATCATAGTTTTGACCCACATTGTACCCACTGTGTGATTTTGCTGTATAAAACTTCCTTTGATAAGTGGGCTCATTGCCAAACCACTTTTGGGTCCCCTCCTGTCTCTCAAGAGCTTTCTCTCTCTCTCAATAAAGTTTTCCTACTCTTAATCTCCATTGCTCCTCAAAATTCATTCTTTGATTTTAGGAACATGAACTTAGTGTAACTGACATACAGCATTTACTTCCCCCATGTCAGTATCAGGGTGATGCTTGCTTCCAGAAATGAACTGTCTGTCCTTTTTCTTTTCTAAATAAACTTTTTTGTTCTATTAAACTTTGCTCTTTTTTAGTTCTTTACTAGTGCTGGGTTTAGGATCACCAGGATCCACATTTTCAACAGAGCTCTGACACAGCATGACATGGTATGGCAAGCTGTCTGCTCCTGGACATAGCAGTGTGGCCTGTTTTGGAGAATGAACCATGTGCAGCTAAGAAGAATGAGTATTCTGATGTTGTAGGGTGAAACACTCTGTAGACATCTACTAAGTCCAGTTGTTCAAAATTTTAGCTCAGTTCTGATGTTTCTTTGTTGTTTTTTTGTCTAGCTGTTCTATCTGTAGATTTTATTATATGTGAAGATGCACTCTAAGTAAAACCTTTGGTGAGTGTCGTTACTGTATAGAATCTATCCTAAAGTTGTTTTATTTCTCCTTTCCTGCAGAATGAATACACAAACTGAAAGAGTAGCAGTCTCGATTTCAGATTGGAAGGGTCTGTTTTAGATTCATGCTATTGTTCATTTCTCAGATTCACTAACAAGGACAGCATTGCAAAATAGAAATGCACAGATCCTGCCCTCAGGTTACTCCCCATCTCTTGTGGGAGAGGAGAAGAAAAACAGAAGAAGCAAACCTGTCTGGGTATCAGCCACTATGTGAAATACTACAAAAATTTCACTTGTTCTTCACAATGACCCCATATAATTAGGACTATCATTACTGACTGTTAAAGATCTAAGAACTGGTAACTTGCTGCAAAGCAAAGGGGACCAAAACTGCAAAAGCCAGAGGAATCAGGCCTGTCTGGCTGAGTGAAAAGAAAAAGGCTTGGTTTGTCGGATATATGTATTTTATGATACACATTTGAGAACTCTGTCAACCGCTCCCAAGAAGTCCTTCAGAAAGCTGGAAATATGGGTCTGGAGGTCCAAAAAGAGCTGGAACTGAAACCGTGAATGAGATTCTTCATTATCGTGAATATACTCAGAAGACAAAAGCTGTTCTCAGCCTTTTGAGGGTTGCAACAAACCAGTACATAGGAGACACATAAAAGAAGAAGAACTTAGCAAAAATCCAAGAGAGCACAGAAGAACATGGTATCCTGGAGCAAAGCTGCAGAGGAGGGGCCAGTGTGAAAAGAAAGATAAACTGAACTTTCCTGTTGATGTGGGAAGAACTGAGTTGGATTACGTGTGAGGAGAAATGGCCCAGTGGGGTGGAATGGTAGAAGATGGGCCAGAAGGGTCCATTCTCTCCCCCTACACAGCAGGCCTAAGCTTGTTTGCTCATACCTTTACCTCCAGATCTAGCATAGTGTCTCAGAAATGCTTGTGGATGGCTGAAGAATGATAATTAATTAATACTTAAGAGAGGAAGAGGAAATGAGGTTGGGAAAACTTGCATTCAACCCCAGAAAGAGGCAGAATCACCTCCTCCTCTGACACTAGAATCAACAACACAGAGCACTCTGCTCAGAACAGAGAAAGAAGTCCAATGTCTGTGGATGGAATGAATTAATTACATTCAGGGTGTCATCAGAATATGACTACACCATGTTCCTTAGTTTCACAGTTATATGGCTTAATTTTTAAAATTAATAAACCAATAAACCAAGTCAAAGTTTGGTCATTATAAATAGTCCTTAGTATATGTGCTGATATGGCCTTCTGATCTTTTTTAAAAGAGAATTTTAAAAAACAATAAAAATGATACAGAATTTCAAAACAAGATAAGAAATTAACAATGTTTGTTACATTGCATTTGTTATCTTGAAAGTAGTTGTGCAGATTACCAGATACAGGCATGCAAAAATGATTAAATAATTAAGCATTAACTGTTCTTTTCAGTAAACCAGTAGAAACTGTGTAAGCCTCTTCCTGTTGGTAGCATAAAGTTAAAAAGTTCAGTATGTGCTTGAGCATGTGGAAATTATTGAACAATAGGGAAATTGTTTTTTAAACATGACAAAGATACTGTTATAACACAGGATATATTCATGAATAAATAAAAGACGAGATGAATAAAATAAGAAGGAAATGTAGAAATTTGCTCTTCTAACTTGGTGCTGATCCAAGGGGAGAGGGTAGAGACCACAACAAGAAAACAGAAAATGTTAAGAGCTTCTTTTTAAAAGGTAATCACACAGGCCTTTAATCTTTGGGTTATGTTGAAAGAAATGCAGATGTGTAGAGAATCTTAAAAAGAAACAGGGGGGGCTGGGGCTATAGCTCAGTGGCACAGTGGCTGCCTGGCAAGCACAAGATCCTGAGTTCAATTCCCAGTAATGGAAAAAAAGAAAAGGAACAGGAGCATCTATACTCATTCATCTCTCCAAGTGTCTTTGGAGGCAGCACTATGACTCTGGACCCAGATAACAGCAGAATCTCTCCAGCATCTGTGACATCTGTCACAGAAACGCTACCCACCCGATTTCTCCCTGGATTTGGGTTTTCTTTTTTTCTAACTTGGAAAGGCTGCAACGCCACATACACAGGCTCCCACGGTCCAGTTAAAAGATCATGTTGCTCCTTGTCCAGCCTTCTGCTGAGAGGAACTCACAGCCAGACACTTTCAAAGGGTGCAGCCTTGTAAGTGAACTCTGGAGAATTTTTCACTGGATAAACCTGCGGGCTATTTTCCTAGATTTTAAATCAAGCAGCAAGTTTCTCCAAATTGTCACATCTCTAGTGTTTTCCTTTGGGTGCAGGATGAGTATGAATCAGTACCTTGCTTTCCTCCCCATTCCCGCTGTGCTCCCACGGCCAGCTGAACTTGGATAATGGAAATAACTTGGGAGACTGTTCTGTTCTCCAAACTGCTTTCTCCCACATCTGATCTACAGTTCCGGGTAAACTTCTGCATGCATTCACGATTTACTATGTTGAGGTACTGTCCAAGGTCCTGCAATGGCTCCTACGGTCTTCTATATCAAATCTTAACTCCTTTGCACAGCTTCTAAGGCCTTCAGAATTTGGTTCTCGTCCTACCTATTCCTGCTACTGCCCTCTGACATACACTTGTATGGCTGGAACCAACCTTCTCTGTACATAGCCATTCTCACATCTACCTGTTCCGTGTTGCCGTAATTCCCCCACCCCTGGGGATGCGTGCTTTCCTCTGCCAGCCCCTTTCCAACACCTTTCCCATCCTTCAGGACCAGGCTAGGCCCCTTTTCAGGAAGTTCTCTGGTTCTTCTAGTCCTAGCGACTGTTCTGTTTTTGCCTGATGTAAAGAGCCAAAGCTAGGTAGTAGAATAAATCATTTAGACTGTAGATTTCTGATTGTGCTATAGGACACTAACACTCACCAGGAAAGAAACAGTCAAGGTTCTCAGCACATACGAGTATGAATGCTAATTATCTTGGTTAGATCAAATTATGACATTGTACCTCATAAATATGTAAAATAATATGTCAATTAAAAATAAAAATATACTAGGTGATTTTGGAGAAAAGAGAAGGTGTATTTAACTGCTCTTTGCTGGGTCTTCCTTGGGAATTTATCTTTTTATATCAATATTCCCTCCATAATGTAAGGCAGGACAAAGCAAGCAGTGGACATAAATCCTGGACCCTTGGTTGTGGAGCATCTGCCTGTCTCTCTGCTGTGAGGTCACAGTTGTTCTCTGGTTGAAGATCAGCAGCTGGGCAGCCATGCTAACATTCTCTCTACAAAGCAAATCCACACATTATGTCATTAGCAAATGCAAATCTATATTGGTTGATTCAGAGAGAAGTGTCTATAAATTCATTCAGTGTTAACCAAAATTTAATGTTTGCCTCTGGCAGGTTTTCACTGCTTTCTCAGAAATAGGCAAGTGGCTTGGAATCTGTGCCCTATTTAAAGTAGGATCATAAACTAAACAGAGTAATTGGCAGGGGAGCCCTTGAGATGTGAAGGGTGGGCATCCTCAACTCCCTTACGTCACCTGCAAACTTGGGTGCTGCCCACATGCTCCCACCACCTGAAAGGCTTCCCAAGACCTCAAAGGGCACCACTGCAAGGCTACTTGCATTTAGAGCTTTTTTAATATCAGCATTTAGTGCTTATCGTAATACTTTTGGCTCAATGAAGAGAATCTCCCCAGGGCTGGGGCGAATAGAAATGGAAATTGGGGTGCTTGGTCTAATCCCTGAAGTCCCACTCCTCAGAGGCTTCAAGAGGATCCAAGCCTTTCCCAGAATCTTGAAAAATCTTTCTTCATTCATTTCCAATATTAGAATTAGCTTCTTCCTGGATTTTTATTCTAAATGTTAATTATGCATTAACAGAAGAACCAGAAATAAATAGCATTTATATTTTTGGTTTTCTGCGATTATTTATGTCTCTGTCTTCAGAATGAAATCATTTCCTTCCTGCCTAATCAGGGATGAATTTAGGTAATAGAGTATAGCTGTGGACCTAAGCTAGATTTCAAAAGAGAAAAATAATTTCACAGCTGACTATGCGTGTCTCCATTGCCATTACCAGTTCATCGTAATTGAATGCTATCCCTGCGCTTCTTGGCAAAGCACAGACTCATGCTTCACGACTAAGTTCAAATATTTCTCTGCTAAGCCTTGCCAGCCGCTGCCCATCTCTGCCAAGTTTACCATCCCTGCTTCATATTCTACCAGTGCTTGCTCAATTCTTTGCAGTCACAAATATTTACCAAGCACCTACTTCTCCTGACTCAGTCTCAGATGCTCTTGCCCTGAGGTACTTCATGGACAGTATCTGTTGACCTGTCTGCTCCCTTCTCTTGCTCAGCCTCGCCGGGGCTCCCCGGGGTGAGCATTATGCTTCCATCGCTTTCATGTCCCAGTAGTAAGTCGCTACCACACAGCAGAGCTTCAGCAGGATGACTGATCCCATCAGCTACAGGAGGCCACGGCTCCTCACCACAGTTTTAAGTCATGTAATATAAGATGGGCAGATTAATTCTTCTGAGCTGAGGTTTTGAAATGGGAGGGTTTATTTTCACTTCTAACCATGAGCAACTGAAGGAATGAAAGGGGTTGGTGGTCTTGCCGCCTTTTTCAGGTAATCCTTATTTCCTGCCTAAATTGCTGAATAACTCCTAGGTTGGACTCTTTTTCTCATAGTCTCCTACAACCCATCTTTAACATAATCTCCAGCCTGGTTTTTCTAAAAACAAATCTAATATTTGTTTGCTTACACTGACCATTAATGGGGCCGGGGATATAGCTCAGTGGAATAAGCGCCTGCCTAGCAAGCGCAGGGTCCTGAGTTCGATCCCCAGTACCGCAAAAAAAAAAAAAAAAAAAAAAAACTGACCATTAATCATGATGTGTCAATTTGAATAGACTGAGAAGCCCTTAGCAGAACAGTAAAGCATTACTCTGGGGCTCTCTGGGTGTGACTGACAAGTAGGCCAGCAAACTGGTAGAGAAGATGCATCCCAGTTGTGGGTGGCACTCCATAACAGACTCACGTCCAAATGGAGTAAAAAGGGAAGAAGGAGGTGTTTCCATTTTGAAGTGCTCTAGTCTCCCTGAGTCTCTCCTTTGTGGCTATCACCTTTGCACATGAGTCTGCAGGTGCCTAGCATAATTAGTCTTCCAACACAGACTCAAACCAGTGGCCCTGCAGTGAGCTTGGAGGCCTTCCACCTTGGGCTGGTGAGTATTCTTAATTCTTCTCATTCTGTAGCTTCCATCTGATTGGCTGAGCAGCTACTGGATCCTCTGGCTCTCCAGTGTGCGGACAGCTATTATGGACTCTCCTGCCTCTGATCACATAAACCTACCTACAAATCCCTTTGCACAATTATACATAATTTTCCATCCATTCCATTCTTCTAGAGAACACTAACTAAAATAGCCTTGGTACCAGAAGTGGTTGTACAGAAACATAATTGTAAGGGTGAATTTGGTTCTCTGATTTGAAGAGACCAGAAATTTCCATGGCCTCTACTTTTCATAACGTAGAGAGTACAGTGGTACTTTGTTCACAAACTGTATTCCTTCCGCAATTCTGCTCACAAACTGAATTGGATGAGAACCAAATCAAATTCAACGGTGAGGTTCAATGTTGACTTTATGGAGAAATTTGATTTGGTTCTCATCCAATTCAGTTTGCAACTAGGATTGTGGAAAGAATTAAGTTCATGAACCAAGGTATGACTGTAGTGATGGTCCATGGTGTGAACTGTTTAAACTAATACATGATGTAAATCTATTTGATTACCCTAATCTGTCCCTTGTGAGATCTGAGGAATTTAGTGACTATATACAATACATTTTAATATTTTTGGAGGATTAAGTGCTATAATGATGCTGGATGGTTACTCTTAGCAGTTCTCTCTGGAAAAACTACTAAAGGAAAGTCACAATTTCAGAGATTCAAACTGCCAGCTGTAGACATGCAAAAACAATCTAAAGGCTTCCAAATGTGTCCTGAAGGAGAATCTTCTTTTAGTCATACGGATGAAGTTGCTGAAAACTAAACATAAGCCTGTATAATGCAATTGGCTGAATTACAGTGCAAGTTCAACACTCAGCCTCCAAGGATATCCTCAATTAAAGTGAGGATACTTATTTGAAAAGAATGGCGTCCAAGTAATTGGGATGGAGATGTTTGGGAAGAACTTGATAATGCTAGAGACATTGAACTCCAAAATTCTGATGAGGTTATTCAGCCCCCTCAGTAGCAGAAGCATTCCTACCCCCTGGCCCTCTGGTGCTAGTCTCTCCATCGCTGCCTGAGAAAACTAATTCTGTGTTGTCTATGGAAACAGTAATCACCTTCCCTGACGCAGCTGCCAAGTGTACCAGCCAGTGCTTACTAGGGAAACAGATTTAATGCAACAAACACAAATATATAAGACCTTATAAGAGTGCCTTACCGTGGCCACCACAGAGTCGGGTGTGGAACAGTGCAAAAGCTCTTCCTGCATGCTGGAGAATCAAAGAATCCAGTCAAAGGCCTGGGACTTAGCATAGTGTCCCATTCAAGGCCTGGGACTTAGCATAGTGTCCCATTCAAGCCTGCATCAGGTGGCCTGAGGGTCTGCGGTAGAAGACTGAAGCCTCTGCGTTGGAAGTGAGGAGATGACGCCCAAGGTGAAGGTGAAGACTGAAGCTCCTCTGAACAAAGAGAAGGGAGACTTCCTTCTTCGTGGCCTCTTTATACCTTCAGGGGACGAGCCTCCCTAGGGCGGGTTTTCTGTCTTTAATAAATCCACTTAGCCACACCTAGAATTATGCTGAGCCGACTTAGTTTGGTGTTTCTTATTAAAATTGACTCACTCCATTAATTACCACACCAAGCAAAATAATGTCAGCCCTCCTTGGGGCCTATCTCCCTATCTACTTTCACCATAGGCTTATAAGCAGGCTCAAATTTCCAAAAGATCATAAAGGGTGAAATACGCAGTATGACCCATGAGAAGATATGCTGCATTCCCAAAGAAATGACTGAGTTTTCTCATTCTTACAAGCAGAGGTCCAAGAAACAGGTATGGGAATGGGTTTTAAGAGATATGGAAGGAAGATGTACCTGGATCAGGCTGGATTTCTTGATATGGACCCAGTAGGGAGAGATTCTGCATTTAGTGTTCAAGCTCATGGAGTTTAAAAGATGCTAATGGTTTATTTGGTTGATTGGTTGAAATATGGATCAAAAGATGACCCGTAATGAATGAGCTGGAAATGCCTGATATTCCTTGGTTTCTTGTTGATGAGGGTATTTATTCAAAGGCTTGGGGAAATGGGGATGCCGAAGTAGATCTGGCACACTGGGAGGGTCCAGGAAATGTACGCTTCGTTAATACCTTAAGAAGTAGATGTGTAAAGGCAGCATCAGCATCCTTGAAGAGCTCTGTTACTGCTCTTCCCTGAGTGTCAAACCTTAAACCGGGAACTACAACCACCCAAAAGAGAAATTTAAATATGATGAGTATAATTGGACCCTAAAGTGGTGGGGGCCAAGGGCCAGGACTCAACTGCCAATGGCGAGGCGCGCAGGCTCACTGTAGCGGAGAGCTGAGGCAAGACAATTAGTAGAATGGTCTGACTCTTATAGACTTGTAACATTGGGAAATTAACCTTTGTGTTCCCAGAAAAGAAACAGATGAGAAGACTACTAAGTGTTTATTGGTTTTATATAAGCAAGTGAACAAAAATCTACCTCAAATTATACTAAAAGAGCCAAATGGTATGGCACACACCTGTAATCCCAGCACTCAAGAGGTTGGGACAGGAGAATCACGGCAAGTTCAAGGCCAGCCTCGGCTATATAGTGAGTTCAAGTCAGTGTGAACCACATAGTGAGACCCTATCTCAAAAAAACAAAACCAAAAAAAAAAAAAAACATAGCAAAAGAGAATCACAGCCCCTCAGCTAATTCCCATATACAAGCCGCGTTACAGACACAGAACTCTTTGAATGAAGGGGGTTGGGTCCCTTTGAGAAAGAACTCTGTTGCACCACCAAAAATATCCTTCTATCTTTTTCCTATCCATCCCCAAAAGGATGTAAGACCTTTTACCAGGGTAACCACACACTGGAGTAGAGGAAATGATCAGAGATTAGGATTAGTGCTGGACCTCATTCAGAAAACTAATTCCAAGAGATGAAAAATACTATTGTGACCATCCCATAAGTGTAGGCGTCCATAGAGGTCAGGTGATCAATACAGAGTTAGCCATGGTCTCACATACTGGGCTCGATAGGTCCCTGAATTCATCTTGTGGTCGTTCCTCCAGTTCCAGAATGCATAAGCACAGCAGAGATAGTACCTGGCAGAATGCCCATCTTGGCTCTCTACCTAGGGGTGAGGGCTATTATGGTGGGAAAGACCAACAGAAGCCATTAGAGTTGCCTCTACCTGGGAAAATATTAAATCAAAAGCAATATCACATCCTTAGGCACTACAGACATTAGTGCCACCATCGATGACTTGAAAAATGCAGGGGTTGTGGCTCCCATCACATCCCCATTTAATTCTCCTATTTGTCCTATGCAGAAGATGATGGACCCTGGAGAAAGATGGGGGGTTACCATAAGCTTAATCAAATGGCAACTCCAATTGCAGCTGCTATACCGGCAAATTTGCCTGAGAAAATTATCAGCAGGAATGCAATTACTGAATTGGCAAATGCCTTTTTCTCCATAGCTATTCATAAGGCCCACCAGAATCAAACTGCTTTCAGCCAGCAAAGCCAACAATATACCTTAACTGTTTTACCTCAGGGACACAGCAACTCTTCAGGCTTGTGACACAACATAGTCTACAGGGATCTGGATCATCTTTCTCACCCACATGATGTCATCCTCGTTTATTACATTGATAACATTATGTTGATTTGACCAAATGAGGCAGAGGTAGCAACCACTCTAGACTTGCTGGTAAAGCACTTGCATGTCAGAGGGTAAGAAATAAATCCAACTACAATTTAAGAGTCTTCTTAGTGAAGTTGCCAGGTGTCCAGGAGCATGGAACATACAGAGATGTTCCTTCTAAGAGGAAGGATAATTTTTGTATGTGGCCCCTCCTACAGCCAAGGCTGAGATACAATGCCTGAGGGGCCTATTTGGATTTGGAGGCAACATATCCCCACTTGGGTGTGCTACTCTGGACCATTCACAGACTCAGAAAGCTACTAGTTTTGAAAGGGGCCTGGAGTAAGAGAAACTTTTGCCTCAGCCTCACACTGCAGTGCAGGCTGTTTTGACACCTGGGCTATGTGACCCTGGAGGTCCAGTGGCCCCTGAGGTGTCAGTGGCAGATAGAGATGCTGTTGGGAGACTTTGGCAAGGGCTCACAGGTGAATCACAGAGGATGGGCTTGGGATTTTGCAGCAAGCATCTGCTGTCATTTGCAGACAGCTACTCTTTCTTTGTGAAATACCTCCTGACCTTCTTACTGAGCCTTTACGGAACCTGAACTTTTGACCACAAAACACCAGATTATCATGCACCTGAGCTGCTCATCATGAACTGGATGCTATCTGACCCACCGAGTCATGAGACTGGATGTGCACAGCATTCTAGCATTAAACAGTAATGTATGTTACTGGGCCTAAGCATTTCTAAAGTACAAGCAAGTTACATGAAGAAGTGACCCAAATGCCCATGGTGTGTATTTTGCTGTACTGCCTTCTCCCCACCTTCAGATGTTCCTCCTGAGCTGTATCTATGATCAGTTACAGGGGAGTGCCTGGTTTACAGACAGTTCTGCATGTTATGCAAGCACCACCCCAAAGTGGACAGCCACAGCACTACACCTCCTTTCCAGGACATCTCTGAAAGACAGCGGTGAAGGTTCTGCCACCTACCGGTAGCCCCACAACCTGGCAATTAAGCTTTTATTTAGCACATGGGCCTCTGGGTTACATTTAAGATAATATGCCACAACAGTCTTCCCCAGCTTCCCTTTTTTTCCTTTTTTTATTTTAAAGAGAAAAAACAATTTCTTTTCCTTTCATATCTATTGTACCTTTCAGGTTTTATTTACTCTTTCAGGTTCTTACACCAGGGAGACAATATGATGTTTACACATGTAGTTCTGATTTATTATACTTATGAGTATGGTCTTTAGTTGCACCTATTTCCTATAAAAGCCTCGAGTTTATCTTTTTTTATATCTGAGTAATACTCCATTGTATAAAAATATCACATCTTTTTTATCCACTCCTCAGTTGATGGGCATCTGGGTTGTTTCCAAGATTTAGCTTGTGACAAATTGTGCTGCTATAAACACGGGTGCACATGTATCGCTCTGGAATGATGTTTTCAGTTTTTCTGGAAAAATACCCAGAGGGGAATAGCTGATTACCCAGCTTCCTTAACTCTGATTCAACTTCATATACTGTGGGACTCAGTGGTCTCTAGGGGTTCCCTTGAGAAAACGGTGATAGGACTTAGAAAATAAAGACAAGAACAACAGCCAGGGTCAGGTGCTGGGCAAGAGGGCTGACTTCAGCAGTAGGCTGTATATTTTATACTCTTGCAAAGTTAGTATCAGGAGAGATAATGTTGCCTAGCAACTAACAACCATAATTGTCCAGGCAGGATGCCTTTTTCAGTGCTGAGGCAGCCTGACCGCCTGAGGCGCTCTGGCTCTGTCCTGCGCTCGCACACAGGACCAGTACCCAGCTCCAGCGGCTCCCAACAGTGGATGGCTGCTGTAGTGTCACATCTGAGATACTACCCTAACTACACCTGCTGCCCAGCAGGGTTACGCATCCAGCACGTGATTCACATCCCCTCTTGTGCTGAGCCGGTCAGGCTCCTCCAGGAGACTGGATGCCTAGAGACAAGGCACTCCCTTGTTTGTGCTGGTTACTCAGTGAGTCCTTCACTGGCTGTCCCACTTACAACACGTATGAGCATGCACACACACATGCATGCACACACGTGTGCACGCATGTTGATTTCCATCCTCAATGCTATGCTTCTGTCCATAGCACTCATCACCTCTAATACACCGCAGTGCGTCACGGACCTAATTGTTTTGTTTATCTTGTCTTCCCCAGTGGATGTACCCGCGTAAAGGAAAAAATATAAAAGCCTATTTTTTACTATCTTGAATTTTCCTGTTCTCATGGGTGTGTTTCCATTCCAGTTGACCCTAGGTTAAGGCTGACTTACTGAGAAACAACCACTTATAATATTCTCAGAGAAATTGCAAGAGTCTTCCCGGTCTTGTTTATACCAATCAATATCACCAGCACCTTGTGCTGAACTTGAAATTTCCCTCAGGTTTCTGTTCCCTCAGGTTTCTGTCGTCAGAGGCTTTGCTACCTGTCCTCAGTACGACTTTGCTCACAGCCCCACAGAAGGCTTCTGCTGCTCACCACTTTGAGGTGCTACTTTAGAGGCTGCATTCCTTGCTGCCTATCAGGTTAGTAAGAGAGAACTTTTGCTCCTCCTTGCTCTGCATGTACATTTTTAACAGATTTTATTTTAGGTTTATTCACTGCTACCATCCAAGAGTCAAGAACAGTGCCTGACCCACAGCAGCTTCCCATCAAATATTTGTTGAGTGAATGAATGAATTCATAATTTCAGTGTTTGGTAGGATGGCACTTAAGAGATCCTCCAGGACTGCTACTGGAATAAATTAATGCATGATTGGAAGGAATGGGCATGCAGAACCACACCAAGCAACAGGGTAGGTGAACATGTCATCCTGGTCTCCTCCTTCTTTTGCACACTCTATGCTTAATCAGACACTAAGTTATCAGTTCACTTCTTAACTACTTAGCTAATACTTTCTTTTCTCTTTCACTACTTAATTCACATCCCTGCCATCTCTATATAGGATGATCACAACCTGCTTCTAGTTTCTAAGCTTTCAGACCTGCTCTCCTCCAATTGGTCCTGTCATTCTTAGTGATGTTTCCACAATGTGTTGAGGAGCCTCACTCCCCTGATGGGCGAATCGCATCTTCTGAGGGATAAAGTTCAGATTCCTTTGCAAAAACAGCAAGTCATTTCATGACTGGCGTCTTTCCACTGCACCTTGTACCCCGCCATCCTTCACCTTATCCCACCTGTGCTCCGCGTTCTTCCGAACTACAGCAGTTCTTCAAGCACTTCTCTTCGTGCTTCTGCGCCCCTGTCCCCCTTGCTTGAAACAGTCCTCCTCATTTTGGGCACTGGACAGGCTTTTCGTTGTCTTTCACAATGTAGTTTAAGTGTCATTTCCTCCTCGAAGTCCTCTTTAATTCCCTAGTAAATTTTGTTCTTCCTTCCCATGCCCCCCAAATCACCCATCACCCTGTACATTATCACCATTTCCTTATGCAGCTGCTTTCTGAATTCTCTGAGGACAGAGAGGATGTTTAAGTCGTCTTTGTATACCCACAGCTTCCCTCCACAGTTGCTACCCACTTGGGGCATAACAAATACGTATTTTTCCTTAGGTCAAACTGCAGTGATTTGCATTCCGAGCTAAACATACCAAAGTCCTACTTGGTGGAAATTGTTTAGTTTTAAGTTACAATAAAGTCCAAGTGGAATATTTCACATTTTCATGAAAAACATGGGTTCTTAGTTCAACCTTCTTTTGCAGGTTTCCTGGAAAGGGCCAATGCTTTCTAAGGATTTTCTTAGGTTAAATATTGGTCTTTAATATTGAGAAGTCCTTTTCTAGGTTGACCTTTCTACCCACATTTTTCTCCTTCTTTAGTATGCACATTTTATGTAAATTATAGAAAACTATATGTTAATACACTATTCCTCACTTAGTCTTTCTGCACAATAGTATCAGTGCTGTTGCAGTTCTGAGTTACCACTGCAACAGGGCTCACGCTCACACTAAATGGAAGCGCAAATTGGAGGAATGGGCTTTTCCGATTTACAGGAGGGTAGGCTTAAGGATTTTCAAGTCATTAAGTTTTTGCTCATAAACGAACACAAGAATAAAAGGTAATGGCTCGCTGGCACCATTCTTAATTTATGACCTGAGTTATCCTTTTAGATCCCCCTGTTGTGCTATCTCTTCCTGCTTAGAAGGTAAAATGAAAAAGAAAATAATAAAAATATAACTCATTTAAGAACAATTTCTCAAAGAAGAATTAATAATGTTAAGCAGACAAGGCAGAATTAGATTGTCATCCTAAGAGTTCCCTGTGAACACAGAATCAAGAAAAAAGATAAAATGATATTAGGAAGGGAACAGGCAGCTTCCACCATGTACGCGTCGGATATGTTAGCTCAGGGTGCACATTGTTGTAGTAGCAAATAGAAGAGAGAGAGGGAATGAGGGATTGCGAGGGGCTGGTTCAAAGGGAAAGACAAGGACAATGGTGGCCGATGAGGGTGGTGGCTTGGAAACATCAAGAGAACAAAGCACAGCACAAAGCAGATTAGGGAATGTCACCCGCACGCCGCTCTCCGGGGCCCTCCCCAAACACAGCACAGTTATCACTATGTACTCAGAGTAGCACATTAATCAGAACAAGGTCAAGTTTCCCAAAGTTTCCTCGAGCACAACTTTAAAAACCTTTCTGTTCTTGTTGTGAGACAGGTGTATGTCCCTCAGGGGGTCCTCCATGCCCTAATTTGCATATGGCCACGTCTCTGTGGACCTGGACATTTAGGCTCAGGTGGACCTCTACATCTCCACTTCCTTCACCACGGCTCCGGTCCCAGAGGAACCCATCACCCAGGGAAGTTTCAGCTGTTCTGTGCTTAGGCAGCTGGAATGCAAGGCCAGGAGTATATATTTTCATAGTGGTGGGAAATGGGAAGGGGCAGCCCTAGAATAAATACAGGTAAGCAAATTATCCAGGTTTTAGCAGTGTCCCATGACATAAGTTACATGTTGTACCAGAATTCATGCCTCAGAGGTTACCTTGCAAGTACTCTTCTCCATCAGATCTGTAGTGAAAAAGATGGAGGCTCGACAGGCACTGCGGCTCACGTGACCCACCGTGTACCCGAAATGCCAAATGCCCTGTGCGCCTGGAATGTGAGGGCTGGGGCCCACTACAGAGCTTCTCAGGGGCAGCTTACTGAGGGGAGACCCCAAGGTTGAGGTGTATGGACCAGTGACTGCCAATCAGTGAAAAAGGCTGAAGCCCTTGTCTTCAAATTCTTCTCCACGTTCACACTGCAGCCCGTGAAATTAACGTCTTTGATGAATCACGGTCTAATCAAGCTTTAAATAGCTTCAGTTCGTTCCACAGGTGCAAATTCAGTGTGCTCACCCCGCATTAGCATTTTTGCTTCATGAATTCTCCTACTGTAACCTTCCTCCTATTTCTAATCCACTTGTTTGGTTTTTATGCAATCAATTTTTTTCTTGACTTCCTAAGATGGAAATCAATGGGAAAGGGGAAGTGGATCTAGCAGTGGGCGAGGTTAGCTGATGAAAGGGCTGAGGTCAGTGAACACTCAAGAGCTAATCGATAAGGACTCCTGATTTTGAAACTTCATGCTGCAATCCAAGGCAGAAGGGTGAAAAACTTAAAATTCTATATGTAACATTATTTTTAGCATGGCCAGTCATTGAGAGAGGACCATGGGAGACAGATGGTTTAGGCTAACCCATGTGTTGGTGCTGGTTCTTCATCTTCCCATGAGAAACAGCTCCAAGCTTCCCTGGTCTTTGCATTCCTCTCTGTACATCAGACTGAAGCTAAAGCCATTTCTAGGTGTCAAGGTGAACTTCCTAGTCACCTTCAAATCCCAGGTCAGTGGGCTGGCAGCTAGGACCATCCCAGGTGAAAATGTAAAACTGGAGAAGTTCACGCTTCTTTTCAGTATGGGAAGCCTCATAAATTCTCCCTGAACAAACTTTTCATGCCACCCTGGTCCTCGCAACCCCTGTCTTTGCATCTCATTCTCATTGATCTTATCTATCATACAGTATATTTTGGGCATAGATATCCTGTGTTTGCTAAGATGAGGAATTAGCTAATCCAGTAAATTACCTTAACTTCCACCAATAGACAAATCAAAAAAGCAATAGGAAGTCCCATAGAAGCACGCTCTTTGCAGATTGTTTTCTTTTGTAATGGCCTCCTGGAGGCAATGCCTTATAAAAGAAGTAATTCTAAGCCTGGTGGCACACCTGTAATCCCAGGCACTCGGGGAGCTGAGGCAGGAGGACCCTGTAAATTTGAGGCCAGCTTGGGCTAAACAGTGAGTCTAAAGACAGACAGACTACACAGTGAGATCCTGTCTCAAAAAAAAAAAAAGAAAAAAAAGAAGTAATTCTGAGGGAGATGTTTTTCTAGTTCTGTAAAAGGGCTGAAGAACCACTATAGATATGGTAGAAGTCCTTATACAGAGCCTCTGAAGCAGCTCATACTCTGCCTATGTGTGAAAAGCCTACATAGTGAGAAATTCTGTCCTGATAACTCACTCATTCTTCCAGTCAAATATTAATCAGAGTCCTGTTATGTGAGGCATGTGCTGTGTGCTAGAAATATAAACAAAACAGATATGGCACTGCCTTTATGAAGCTTACATTCTAAGAAGGAAACAGACTAAAAAGAAATGTGAACAGGCAAACAGGATCAGCTTCCCTTTATAGAATCTATCTTCACTTCATAGAATCTTTTTTTTTTTTTGGTATGAGGAATCAGACACAGGACCTTGCACTTGCCCTGCAGGCCCTGTGCCACTGAGCTACACCCCTGGTTATAGAATCTTCACAGAACCTTCATCTTTATAAAAATCTATGAAGAGTTGTATGCAAGACAGAGTATCAGAGAAGTCTTCTCTAAGACACACAGGCTAAGATTTAGGCTAAGATTTCAAATATGAATGAAGCCACCCAGGTAGGTAGATGAGGAGCAGCCCATGCCAAAGCTCTCAAAGCATACTGATGAATGGAGAGGTTAGTGAGGCAGGACCTTGCTGACATGGGTGAGCATAACATAAAATGATATCGAAGAGAGAAGCACTGAGACGGAGCTTGTCAAGAGTACATTTTATGAGGATTTCCAGCCTTGGAGTTTATTCCAAGTGAAATGAAAAAGCATCAAGCATTAAGTAGAGGGTTCGGCTTTGGAATTCATTTAAGAACTTTTTCTTCAGAAAATGAATTGAATGTGAATTCAGTCGTAAGTGTATGAAGAGTGGTCATGGAGAAAGCAGCAGGCCAGGAAAGGGATCACGGTGGCCTGGGCTTAAAGAGAGGAAGTGGGTGAATATAAGATATGCTTTAAAGATCTAAGCATAAGGACTTGCTCATGCATTGGAGATAGGGATTAAAGAAAGGAGGAGGAGGGCTGGGGATATAGCTCAGTAGAATAAGCGCTTGACTAGCAAGCGCAGGGTCCTGAGTTCGATCCCCAGTACTGAAAAAAAAAAAAAAAAAAAGGAAAGGAGGAGGGCAGGGGATGTAGTTCAGTGGCACATGCACCTGCCTGGCAAGCCTGAGGTCATGAGTTCAATTTCCCAGTACCAAAAAAAAAAAAAAAAAAAAGGAAAG
>PVLD010014758.1:0-17877 GCA_004027595.1 Dinomys branickii | reverse complement strand
ACTTACTTAGATCCATCCAAAGCAAAGCATCAAAGAGAATCATTTAAAGTTTTCAACATGGATTAGGAATTGTTCATGAAAATGCATACAGATATCTTAAAAAGCTCCTTCCTTGTGTAAACTGTCTTAGCTTTAGCACGAGAAAATGATGTTTTGCTCTGAGAAGAACTACCTGGAACACCTATCAAAGAATTAAGAAAAGTGTCAGAAAGCCCAGTAAAATAGAGGTGACCAAGTGGGAACTCTGACGGTAAAGTAAGGCATAATTTATTTTTCTGCACTAACTCAATGTAAAAGCCTTTAACTGATTTCTTCAAAATCCTAATGGTATTAGGCATTACAGGTAGTACGCAATCCTACCTGTAGTTAGGATTTCACACAATAAGGTAATTACTTGGGGCTTGTTTGTTCATGAGATTCGATTACATTACTTTTAGCTGGATGGAGGCTGGACAAGAGATGAAGGAGTGCATTTAGGAAGGTTGTCACACCTTCTTATTAGAATATAAATCTATATCTCTGTTCCCACATCAAGAAATACTAATGTGACTTATCAGTATCACTTTTAGTAGCAGGTGTGTTGCTACTTAGAAGCTTGTGTGATGCAAAGAGATCTAAGAGTTTAAGACCTAGAGTTTATGACTTATGCTCTAGAGTTTCAAACCTTCTTCCTACCCCTCCCCAGTCAGCCTGGTACTTTCCTGTCCCAGGCCCTTTGTGCCTGCCATTGTTTTGCTTTTTATAGTTCTGTTAGTCAGTGTGCAGATAGTATGACAAAATACCTGAGTTAAGCAACTTATAAAGGGGAAAGATATGTTTCATCTCATGGTTTCGGAGGGTCCAGTCCATGGTGGATTGGATCTGTTGCTTTGTACCCAGGAACAAGGCAGCACATCATGGTAGGGTGTACATGGTGGAACAAAACTAATGGCTGGGAGCACAAAGGAAGAGAAAAGGTCTGGAGTCCCAGTGGCCCCTTCAGGGACACATCCTTGATGACCTAACTTGTTCTGAGCTCCACATCCTGAAGGTTCCACCACCTCCAAACAGCACCATGCTTATGTGCAGGCCTGGGAGCGGAGGCATTCCAGATCCCAAGTGTATCGGTAGCTCTCCCAGTTCTCTGATCTGGCAAATGTCAATCTATCATTGAGTCTCAGTTTAAATACCACTCAGAATCTGGAGGTGCAGGGGACATTTCTTCTCTCTTGCTAGGGCTGGATTTCTTATTACACTTTCCTCTAGCACTCTGTGTATTCTTTCATTGCATCTACCAAAATTGTGATTTATAATAAGGTATTCATGAGATTTAGTGTGGAGGTGATATTATTTAATGATTTACCTTTCTAGACAGACTGCAAATTTCATGTGGGTAAATGATCTTGGATCCCACTAAACATTCACTACCTACACAGTGGTTGGTACATAGTGGAGCTCAATTAATATTTGTATAGTGAGTGATTTAATTAATGACATCAACATACAGTGCTGAAAAGCACTTCAAGGTGATGCAGCTAAGGCCAGATGACAGCTCCTTTGATGGTTAACAGATGAAAACACCAACTTAGGTTTGAAATGGTTATTGTCAGCACTGAAAGGAGAAGGGCTGAGATGATAAAACTAGAAGGAAAAGCAAGATTTGTGTCAAAGAACATAAAGAAAAAATATGCCTCGCTGGAGGAATCAAATAGTGTGCACAGCAGACTGAGGAGATGTAAGGAGATTGGTCCGGTAGAATGGGAGGGTCTGGAGGGAAGTTGCAGGATTTATGAGTAGGTCCAGCTTAGGGGAAGGAACATAACATTTGTCTTTAAGTGTGATTAAAGGTTTCTGAACAAATGCTCATCTGTATATAAAACTGACTTTTTGCATCCGAACTATAAATCAGATTAAATAGAAGGGTTAATTGCATGGGGGGGGGAAGGAAAAAAAGAAGAAGAAAAAAAAAAAAGGAAAAATAATTGCATTGGAAAGATATCTTAGCTTTACCAAAAGATTATGGAAGAGTTATTTTAAAGAATATCACTTTGGATAAGTTAAAATGTTGCCTGTAACTAAAAAAGTTTGGTTGCCACTTAACTAAAAGATGCATTAAGAAAGAGCAAAACATGATAGACTCATATTTAAAGAGCAAAAAACGTAAATTAGTAGCCATGGCTAGTTAAAATCATTTAAAAAGTAAGATAAAAATAACACTGCAATCTTGATGCATGAAAATTGACATCTGTGATTTGGCTTATGAAATTTTATTCTGCATAAAACTGTATAGAACCATATCTTTTGCTTTTGGTAAAATGTCTTTCAGATTCCAAAACAACACTATGGAAGACTGCAGAATATCTTATTTTCATAAATACAATAAATCAGTTATTCTCCCCTCAGAAAAGTAGAAATGAAACTCAGCTTTCAGCTGAGGACCTTGCTCTTTAAATAAAATCTGCAGCAATCCATCTACTTGCCTCTTGTTCCCCCTATTTCCCCTAGGGATGACGAGTTTGGCTCTCACCTAGCGATTGCTTTCCCAATGATGCTTTCTGTCCTGTAGGATTTTCTTTAAACCACTACAGTTCCCCAAATGTAGAACTTGAAGCTAAATTTATTTAAGGGCTGATGAATGTAAAGTAAATTAAAATATATGAGGAAGAAATTATTAACATCCGCCAAACTCGACATTTCCATTGCCTAAGAGAAAACCATCCCAATATGAAACCCTTGATGGGGTTCCATATGCAGTTACTCCAGCTCCTAAACACTCCTCGTTTTTCACACCAGCATCCTCTGAAAAGCAAAGGACAATCTCCGCAGAATGGTGGTTCACTTACTTTGGAGAAAATCCATACTTTTCCCAGAGCTCAGACTCACTTCTATTTACTCTTAGCATTAAATTTCCTCATGTTTTAGTTACTTAGGCAAGATCAGAACAATGCCCTGGAATCCCACCTAAGACCAGCCAAAGCTGATCTTTCATGATATGGAAACAATCACTGAGGAATTCGCTATTGAAAGTACTACTCCAATAAGGATTGAATGTCTCTTACTCAAAATGCTTAGGATGATAGGGTTTAGGATTTGGAATTTGTTTAAGATTTTGTAACATTTACATACACATAATGAGATACTTTAGGGATTGCACCTAAGACTCAACACAAAATACATTTATGTCTCATACGTACCTCACACACAAAGCCTATTGTATTGTGTATAATATTTTCAGCATACCTGTGTTTTGATTGTGACCTATCACATGAGGTCAAGTATGGAATTTTCCATTTGTGACATCATTCAGTGCTCAGATAGTTTTGGATTTTAGGGCATTGCAGATTTCATGTTTTCAGATTAAGGTTGTTCAACTTATATTACCTCCTACTCAAATAGTCCTCCTTGAAATACACTAGGACATAGGTTTTCATTTATAGATTGCTCTCTTCTGGATTATCAAATGTTACAAATTTCTAGAAATTCAATGCAATTTCATTGCCAATTAAAATTTTAAAATTTTGCAAAAATGAAGAACTTCATGAAATCCATGAAAACATATTGAGAGTTTTGTCAGGACCATGGGCAAAGTGCCTGACCAGTGAAGATCAGAGATAGTTAGTGCAGTTCTCCACTGAACACTGATGAAATGATGGAGACAAGACTATCAATAATGCTGTATTCTTGTTAGAACCTTTAAAAACCTGGCAGCAGCTAAAGATGTTTTACAAAAATAGCCCTTTTTACAGTTGTATCTTAAAGTCAAATGTGAAGTGAAGGCAATTCCAGTTATCATTAATAAATTATATTTACTAACATTCTGTTGTTTAAGGCAACTGGGCTGTGCTATTCTATTACAGAAGGCAAAACCAACTGATACAGAATCCAACTGCATTATCTGACAAGGGGCTACTCTTACCATATGGGGAGTTACAGTGAAAAGCGGCACTTTATTGAGGGTTTCCTGTGTCTCAGGTACTGATAAGTATTTAGATGTGATCTCCTATTGTCCCCACAACATCACTGTCTTCATTACAGGAAAGGAAATAGAGGCAAAGGAAGGTTACCATCAGGCAACACTTGCCCAAGGAACCTAGCATGTTAGCCTGCTTTCGGTCACTGTAACAAAACACCTGAGATAGTTAACTTATAAAGAGAATAAGTCTATTAAGGCTCACAGCTTTGGAAGTTCCAGGCCATAATCAGCCAAGTTGCTTTTGGGCCTGGGGTGAGGCAACATATGAGGGCAGAAGCACACAGCAGAACAAAACACTCATTTCATTATGAACTAAGGACCACAAGTGAAGAAGGCTGGGGTCCCACAAGCCCCCCCAAAAGCATAACTCCCAATAACCTAAAGACTTCTCACTGGGCAACACCTGTGAAAGGCTCTCCGCCCTTCCAATAGCACCACCCTGGGGCCAAGCTTTTAAAAAATAGGTTTTTGCAGGACATTAAGAGTCAAACTATAGCACCTCAATAGTAAATGGTTAGTAATGTCAGAATTCAGACTAGTCTGATCCCTCAGCAATTGTTCTCATTTCTGTCTGGATATCAGAATCACTAGTGAGCTTCCGATGCCTGGGTCCTGGTCCCAGAGATTCTGGTATCATTGGTCTGGAGTGTCCAGATTTTGAAAAGTCTCCTAGCTATATTGGTGACATGTTGCATAATAAACTGTTACAAACTTAGCGACTTAACACACATTAGGGCTGCAGGTATAGCTCACTGGTAGAATGCTTGGCTAACATATAAAAAGCTCTGGAATGCATCCCTAGCATTGCCTGAAGAAGTAAATGAATAAAACCACAAATTAATTTTCTAACAGTCTTTGTGGATCAGAAATCTGACATAGTCTAACAGGGTCCCCTGCACAAAACTATAATTCACATGTCAGCTGAGGCCATGGTCTCATCAAAGACTCAAAGGGGAAAGGACTTTAAGCTCCCTTGAGAACTAAGCTTTCCATTTCTTTGCTGGAAATCACCACTCTTCACTCTTGGAAGCTGTCTACAGCTCCTGTTCACATACCTCCACATAAGTGTTCTCAATATGTGGTGGTTTATTTCTTCATGAATCTCTGCCCCAGTCTTTTATGATGGAGCCTTGTAAACATGATATAATGATAAGAGTGACTTATATCACTATGCTATAAAGTGTAACCTAACCAAAGGAGTGACCTTTTATCATTTTGTTTATATGCCACTATACATGACTCATTGGGGGTCACTGTAATATGTTTGTCACACAGGTGATTTTAATAGCAGTTAAGATTGAGAATCACAGATCTGAAGTATTTTGCTCTGTTTCTGTTCTGCCGGAAATAGTACACATTTAAAATTCATAATGTTTGCTTTTTTTCCTTACCACTCAATATTAAATGGCATGGAAAATGAACAGAAAAGAAAAATACTACCTCTCTAGTTACGTTCATAAACATGAGATTGTCAATATTCAACCATCATTGACCTATAAAAACAGTAGTTTCAGATTGCTCAGCTCAAAACTATCTTTCCCTAGTAAGCCATGTGCCTGAAAGAAAATGACCAGATGTGATCTGGTAGAAAGGGACAGAGGCACATCATATGTCATAACTTATTTTCAACTAATGACATAACTATGGTGATTACACAGCAAATCAAAACATCTGACATTCCATCTATGAAATGGATTTTAGTGAGATTGAAAAATTTAGAAAATACAACTATTCTCCATGAATTTGAACCACAGCGCTGCAGAGACAAAATTTAAATGACTTTCAAGTTGAGATGTTTACAAAAATAATGTATCATGAGTTAAAGACTCCTTGAGCAGAAATTAGCCTAATTGGCTAAAAGAAGTTTTCAGTGGTCTGAAGAGAAAAGTTAATTTAGACTAAAAATTTTCATTAATGAAGTACTGGACCACATCTGCTGTGGAAATTCTTGGGAGTCAACAGACCTTCTCATCCTGGATACTTCCTGGGTCTGGGCACTGGAGGTCACCCGGCAGTCTGGGGAAGCTGATTTGAAGGATGCTCACTGTAATTTATGTATGTGGCAATTTGCGTGAAGATTTCTATTCACAGTGATCTCTCAGACTCTCCCCGAGAAGGAATCAAAAGCAGCTAATTCACCACTCCTAGGCCTGACTGGAATATTAGGACCAATGGGTATGTTGTAAGTTCAATTTGAAGGAAGAAAAGCCCAATGTTTGAAATGTGAATACTGTTTTAATACCATCATAACAGATGTCTAAGGATGCTTTCTTCTCCTAGTAAAATGTGGGACTTTCTATTGAACTATCCCTGGCCACAGCCTTCAATTTTCTCACAAAAGGACATCTGGCCTTTTGAGAGGTTATGCCACCTGTGACAGGCATGTCTAGCGTAAAGAACTCAGTTCTCTCTGGGGAGTTTTAAAATCTGAGTACATACTATGCCTTTATTCCACTCACAAATATTCTACAATTGCATCCTTCAGTGTGGTTAAAAGCCCCAAGCTCACATGAGGCTCTTGAGCACCTAAAATTGGACCAATCAGAATTAAGAAGTACTAGAACCATAAAATGCACTAGATTTCTAAGACTTTGTCCAATAAATACAGCCCCACATTTCATTAATGAAAATTAATTTTACATCAATTATACATTGCTATAACAATCTATCATATGAGGGTATATTGGGTTAAATGACCATGTTACTAAAATAAGCTTATCTTTTTCTTTTTAATATAGCTACTAGAAAATTTAGATTACGTGCACCACATGGTGTAGTTCTACTAGAGTGTGCTCCTGTAAACCTGAGCCAACCCATCCTCCTCATCCCTGGGAAAACTGGACTGAACCTAGTAAGGATGCCAGCTTTGAAGCCCTAGGCTGGAATATGAGGTCCTGGGTGTTAAATGAAAGGTTGCTTAACAGAGAAACAGCATTTACTCAGGTAAGCAAGGTGTTGAGGAAAGAGGCAAATAAAGCAGCAGGGCCAGATGTCATCAGTCAGTTCTTCAGGAAGGCACCTGTAGATTTCAGACTGTCACCCTTGGACCAACAGTATAAGCACCAGGAAGTTATCAGGCATACAAATCATGAGACCCCATCCTCTAAGAGTTGCATCAGAAACTCAAGGTGTGAGGCCTGGACATCTCTGTTTTTACCAAACCTAAGGAAATCCTAATGCTGCTCGAAGTCCAGAAGCACTGTTGTATCACACAGCACATATCACCTGCTTGTGGGCTGAAATTAGTGATCACACCACTTCATCTTTATGTCGCTCTAACAAATGCCTCCAATAGTCAACTTATAAAGGGAAAGGGTTTCTACTGACTCGCGGTTTTAGAGGCTTAGTTCATTAACAGGTTGACCTACTGCTTTTAGCCCTCTGGTGGGTGCCCCACGTGGCTATGGTGTAAACACAGGGGAGAGAAAAGCCACTCATCTCGTGGCCAGGCAGCAAAAAGAGGAAGCAGAGAAGCCCCGGCCCCACAGCCCCCTTCACAGGCATGCTCGGCGATCTCGGGACTTCTGATCTCCTTCACCGGCTGAGGGCTCCACCCCTCCCAATAACACCATGGTAAGACCCAGTACTTCACATATGGATCACTGAGCAGTGCTTATCCAAACTGTATCATGAGATGACTGTGTGGTAAAGAAATTACAGAAGTTCCCTACTTACACAACTAAGAAGTGATGTTTTTTAAGAAAGGCTTTCAACCCCTGTATTTCTGACCCTAAAGTTTATACCTTTAATCAGATAGCAAGTCAGCAAGAAAAACTAAAATAAGAACATGAGAAGCAGAGGCTCCTGAACAGTCATTATTCAGATTTTGGATAAAATCAAGAATCTGATGAAGCTCTGGCCCCTCTTCCAAAAAAATGTACTTTTATATAACACTCAGACAAATCATGCTGCCCCCACTGAGGGCCCTACTTACCAACTTTATAATCCCTGCTGCAGGCCTCCAAACTGGGTGATGGCTCATTCTTCATGACAAACTAGTACCCTTAGAAGAATAAGGTTTTGTCCATATAATGCTTTCTACTAAAGATGCACTGCAGGGGCATTTTGGTCTTAGATGTTAGATGGTGTCTTAGTCAGCTCGGATAGCAGAAAACCAAAAGCCTAACAAGAGAAATGTACTTTCTCATAGCGCTAGGGGGTGGAAGTCTAATGCTGGGGTGCCACTAGGCTCGAGTGCTTATGACAGCTCTTCACAGGTAGCTGACTTCTCCTCTGCCCTCACAAGGCAGAGAGCTCGCTGGTGTCTCTTTTCTTTCCTAATAAGGGCACAGATCCCATCATAAGTGGCCTGATATCATAACCTCATCTAAATTTAAATATCTCTTGAACGTCCCACCTCTGGGGCTTTCAGAGGACAAAATTCAACCCAGGGCAGCTGGATAACTATGTTCTACTTGTGTAACGGGAACCAAAATACTTAGTCTTTTGCAGTGCAAATGCTTTTTAGAAGTAGCAAGCATCAAACCAATTTTACAACCTCAAAAGGACAGTGTCCCCAGGGGAAGGAAGACCACAGACAATGGCCCCATGTGGCAGTAATGTCAAAGCACTGCTACAAACAAGTAATGGATGTGGCTAACCATGTCTGTCTTTCCCATTTGAAGATGATGTTAATGACAGTCATTTCTACCTGTGATAGCCTTGGGAACAAATTAGGCTGAAAAAATGAATGTACAACGAACGTGCCTTTGTGTTCATAGGGGAGAAGGTATTTGCAGAGCCTGAAGCTGTTCGATAAGCACAGCAGAGCTCACTTTTAACCTCACCTGGAACCTTTATAATTTGTTCCGGGACAATGGAGAGTTGGTGCTCAGGGATGGAGGCCGCTCTCTTTTTATCAACATGCAAAAATAAAGCTGAATATTTGTGCCTTCATGAAAGGGGAAATAGGTGAGCTCAAACTATACCAGTAAATCTTTATTGTTTCCTTAATAAGTAATTCCACATTTAAGAAGATAGGAAAGTACTTAAGGGTGAATACTTCCCTTCTGTTCATTTGACATTTAGTTAACGCTTTGAAGAAACAGACAATTGTTAATATAAAGAGATTGGATTCTGAAAGTGTGTGCTTGGGAAAATTTTCCATAAGATTATAGAGTTTATAGTTTTATAATCATATGTAATTATATGCACACGTATATAAATAGCTTTTTTTTTTACTAAATCCATCAGGCCTAAAATATATTTTAATTCATTGCTTCTGGCATCCTATAAACTTAACCATTACCACACTATTTCCAGTAAGGCAGCTAATGTTAGAGACCTCTTTAAACCCGCCCCTGGTAAAATGGAGACCTTTACTAACTTCTTTCACTCTTGGGAGCAGATCAAGGATCATCCCCTTGACCAAAGTGGGGGGCGGGGGGGTGGGGGGTAAGAAATCACCCCCTGGTGGTGATTTTCATTAGGCTTGAAAGCCTCAAAATTCCCTTTTTTCTATTGTCTAACAAGCTCTCCACACCAGCATGAGCTATTTCTGTCTCCCAGAGCTTCTAGGGCCTTAGTGCACACCTGGCAGACACTGCAACTTTACCGAATAATCGCAGGTGCTCTGCCAGCAACTGCGTAACAGTAACATTCTTGCAACCCTCCAGCCTAGAGTTGGTCTTCTCGTGTGAGCATGCCATTTGCTTTCAGGCGACTGTCAACCATATGACTAAATTTCTGACAAACTAGTGCCTAGGTTGAAATTTCTGTACAGAGCTTTTTCAAGAATTCTCCCTCATCCAGAAGGGCACACACACACACACACACACACACCGTACTCACGCCATCCCTTAGCCTTCATTTATTGGAGATTTTGCCATTTAATTCCCAAGAGCCCTGAACTCCTGTCATAAATTACAGACATTAACATTCTATGAAAAGCAATTCACCAGAGTCTCAACTTGAATCCCTTGACTTCTCAAACTTTTGTTTCCGTTCTGCGTGACCAGCCCCACTTCGACCGCATTCTCAACACAAACTGCTTCCTTCTGCAGGCGGAAGCTGCTGTTGTACAATGCCCTGTGGCTGCGGGTTATTTGTCCTCCAACCTTCACCCACCGCATCCCACTGAGTCCACTGGTCTCTAGGCCACACAGCCCCCCAACTGATTCCCTTCGCTTCCTCCTTGGCTGGAGACCACAGGCAGTTCTACTACTATTCTCCCGCTGTGCCCCAATTTCCCCCAGTACCATTAGCCTGCAAAGCTGTGGCCTTGGCTAACTGTGATCCTGGCCTTTTCTGCTGTCTTGGTTACTTTTCTCTCATTGCTGGGACAAAACACCTGATGCCCAGAATGAAGGAAGGAAAGGTTTATTTAGCTTACAGTTTGTGGAGGTTTCAGTCCATACTTGGCTGGTTCAGAGGCAGAGTGGCACATGGCAGAGGGCAACAGTTCATGGTGGTGGGGCAGCCTTTTTCTCTCTTTTACATATGCAAACTATCTGCCCCAGGGCTGGTGTAGCCCTCACATCCATAATCACAGCATTGGATCATGGATCAGTCACAAACTCTAAAAGCCCACCCCATGACTGTAGGAGGTTCTGGGGGTCATCCAGACACAAACCATAACATACACCCTCTGTCCAAAGGTACTGAATGTACCTTGGTTTTCAAATGCGGTGAGACTACCAAGGATGCACTATCAAAAAATAAAGGGAATTTTGCCTACTAATAAAGTGTAATTAATTTATAGTGGTTTCTTTTTGTTCTATAAAAATACTTATCTTGCCTATAATCCCAGAACTTGAGAGGCTAAGGCAGGATGATCACTGTGAGTTCAAGGCCCACTTGGGCTACAAAGTGAATTCAAGACCAGCCTGAACTGCATAGTGAGACCCTGTCTCAAAAAGACCAAAAAAAAAAAAAAAAAGAAACCTATTTATCTTTTCTATGCAATAAATTTTCTATGTAATAACTCAGAAAATAAAAGCATGTTGATAAGGGCATCAAAAAATCAAATACAAACCAGGCATGGTAGTACATGCCTATAATCCCAGCACTTGGGAGGCTGAGGCAGGAGGATGACATTGGCAACTCACAAAATTACTATCTTTGAGGAATCACAATCTAATCAACCTTTAAAGAGCTTCAGTTCATTCCACAGGTGCAAAGGCATCATGCCCAACCTTCCTTAGGATTTTTCCTTCATAAATTTTCCTACTATAACCTTCCTTCTACTTCTATTCCAGTTAGTTTGGTTCTTATGAGATCAATTTTTTTCTTGACTTCCTAAGATGAAAATCAATGGGAAAGGGGAAGTGGTTCTAGGAGTGGGTGAGGTTAGCTGATGAAAGGGCTGAGGTCAGTGAATACTCAAGACCAAATCTATGAGGACTCCTGATTTTGAAACTTCATGTTCTAATCCAAGGCAGAAAAGTAGAAAATTTAAGTTAAAAGTCTATATGTATCATCAATTTTAGCATGGTCAGTCATTGAGAGAGAACCATGGAAGACAGGTGGGTTAGGCTAAGTCTGTGTTGGTTCTTCATCTTCCCACAAGAAACAGCTCCAAGCTTCCCTGGTCTTTGCATTCCTCTCTGTACATCAGACTGAAGCTAAAGCCATTTCTAGGTGTCAAGGTGAACTTCCTAGTCACCTTCAAATCCCAGGTCAGTGGGCTGGCAGCTAGGACCATCCTAGGTGGAAATGTAAAACTGGAGAAGTCCATGCTTTTCAGTATGGGAAACCTCACAAATTGTCCCTGAACAAAGTTGTTAGCTAACTCAATCAATTACCTTAACTTCCACTGATAGACAAATCCAAGAAACAATAGGAAGTCCCATAGAAGCACGCTCTTTGGAGGTTATTCTCTTTTGTAATGGCCTCTGGGAGGCAATGCCTTATAAAAGAAGTAACTGTAAGCCTGGCGGCACACACCTGTATTCTCAGCACTCGGGAAGCTGAGCAGGAGGCTCCCTGTGAGTTCAAGGCCAGCCCGGACTACGTAGTGAATCTAAGGCCAGCCTGGACTGCATAGCAAGGCCCTGTCTCAAAAAATAAATAAATAAAATACAGAAGTACATACTTGGAAAGAACAAAGTTTTATTCTGTGATTTTTAATAAAAGGCAATTTATGAGCCATGATGCATTTCCTGTCTCCTTTGAAAATCACACAGACTGACATTTTACTAATGCATTATGCCTGACCCAAATCATATTTTATTTTATGGAAGCTTCCAGTAGCATTTTAACATGTTTGTGGCAGGAAATTTGTTCATCCTCGTAATTACGTCCAAGTTCATTTCTTTAATGAGTAGATGCCTCTTCTCTCTCTCTATCACTTCTTGCTCAACTTAGGATGCAAAGTAAAAATCTTTCTGAAATATAACTAACAAAGCTCCCAAGAGTCTGATTTCAAAACAGAAAATGTTAGATTAAGTTTTTTAAATGTGGATTTGGTATGAAGGTTAAAGGCTGGGCATTAGCAGTCTTTATCAGATGCAATAAGAACCATTACCTGTTCTTTAACTCATTATCTCAATTTTGTGAGTGTCTATAGAGGTGGCTGACACCCTCCTTTATGATCTCAAGAGTAAGGTCTCAAGAATGTCATCTGACTTACCCACATCACGGTCATGTTGATATTAAGAAATGTTTGTTCTCAGCCAAGCAATGAAAGATCAAGGCACAGGGTTACAATTCCAAGGCGGTAAAGTATAAGAGGCAAATGATGAGCCCTGTCACATTAAGGCATTTTAGTTAGGGAATGGTCAGGTTTGGACGTAACGGGACCAGCAGAGAAAAAACATTGCAAGTCAGTAGGACAGGATGGTGATTTCATTCAACTTGCTGTATTCCTAGTTTCTATAGGTCAGTCCTAAAGGGAACTTGAGCTTCTTATTAAGCCCTTGCACTATGTGAAAACACCTAGAATATGTTTGGCCAGACCATTCCCAAGTGATAATCTTGCCTCAGCCACATGTTACAGCATCCTGGAGGCAACTTTGTACTTTGTACTAGCCTCACTAGCTAGGCAAACCCTCCTTCCCACCCATCATATACCAATAAAGTCATCACCATGAATCACCTCATGAATGCATTAATTAAATTTTGTGCCTCTAAATTAAACTATCAGATCACACCATCTCTCTATACATTGGGACCATCCTTCCCCCCTCACTTCTTGCTCCTTCCTACACAATAGACAGTTGCAACTGCTTCTGCAATGTCAGCCACATTTATGAAACACTAGTAGAAGGTGAAGTAAACAGATTTGGTGGTATTGGATGTCTGGTCAGCAGAGATGTTTTTCATACTATCAAAATAAACTCTATGGCCATAAGTGACCCTTCAGTGTCTTCAACTCTATGCACCATCTGTTCTAGGATGACTTCACCATTGCTGGGAACCGGGAAGCACAATAGAAAACTTATTTGCATGTTTCAACAACAACCAGTGGGATACATTCATGTATCTTGGGGATCATTCATGTCTTTTCCTGACTGTGGGAAGGCTGGGCTTCACCCCCAGATGAAGGCACGAAAGATCTCATCTCTGTCCCCTCCCACTGATGCTTATGCAAGTACAGTGGGAGTGAGGCCGAGAAACATGGGAACTCGCTCGAGGTTGTCAGCAATGTCTCTTCGCCCACCGTGTGGCCATCCAGGCCAAGATTATTCATGAAGCTCACATCCTGGGGAAACTTCTGATCACAGACCAGGCCACAGTGTCACCAACACACTGCAGATGGTCCCTCTGACAAGCCACGGTCTGATGAAAGGTAGTGGTGCTTCTCCAAGTGTCATCCTAGCAAAGAAAAAAGGCAGACACCTACATGACCATCCTCACTTCTAAGATTATTCCTTCATGTATCTAATTCCACTTTTTCCACCTTGTTCTGGAACTTTGTTCCCTTTTAGTCCTTACAAAACTGCATTCCACCTTTCCCTCTCTATAATAGAATCTTCTGGTCCGCACAGATACCCTTATCCTAAACCACTTGATCTTATTTCTCTTGTAGCTAGTATCTTATTTCGCCCCTTTTCTACCCATCAATTGCAGTGAATGCTAAATTCATGTTGTCATCTTGTTAGGAAGGCTCTTTCTGGTACCTTGTTATCCCAGCTCTTTCAGGGTTATCTCACCTTTTAAAATTGAGCCTTCAAACACAGAGGACTTATTTTGGGTTACCATTCAGCATGGCTGACCTACCCTAGCAACACAGAAGCCCTCTCCCCCTATGATCCCACTACTGCTTTGTTTTCCTCTGTCTTTCCCAGTACACTCTTTTGGACTCCCACGCGGATACCTCCTCTCCTCCTTCTACAACTCCTGTGCCTTAGGTCCCCTTCTCTTTCTTGGGTATCTGACTTCCACAATCTTGACCTCTCTCAGTTCTATCTACCTGTGCTTCCACCTGTACATGCCACCAAAACTGGAGACAACTTATCTGCAGTGAATTTTCACACCTTTGCAAAGATACTTTCTCTTCAAGTAAAGCCAAATTAAAACCAATTGCAAGAAATAAGGATCACTCTTTCTCCTACAGGCTTCCAAAATGACATTTTGTTAAGTCCTCCAGCAAACATACTTTGTAAACTAGACTGTAGAGAATTACAGGAAAAAGAATAACAGTTTTACACCTTATGGTACAGTTCTGTAGTTGAAGACTGTAGATTGAAGAAGTTTCATTTTACAAAAACAGCCATTTCTAAAGAAGTACATACAATATATTAGATGGATTCATAAAAGATAAGATAGGTTTAAGACCTAGAGGGATTATTTATTTAAGATATAAATCAAAAAGAGATCTTGGAAAGTACATATTGAATGAATGCAAAGATTGTTTCTATCCTAATTATGTAATTTATCTCATTTACTCTGTAGGGATCATTCTACTAAAGATTTCAAAATATTAATCATTTTTCTCTGTTACAGTTTTACTTTAAGTCTTTATACTTTCATATTTTTACCTTCTGAATTAGAGCTTTTTTGCACAAAATTTTCCCATTGGAAGAAATATTTCTGACTAGTTCTTTCAAACATGAACAAAATAAAATCAATTTTGGATTGCTAGCTGCTTTTTGAATAATAAATCTTCCTACAGTTAAAAAAAAAGATAATTAAGGTCTGCTTTAGAAGCTTGATTTCAGAGAAAAGAAGCTCAGAAATTAAAGCAAAAATGGAAATGGAAACTGGTCAGAAGTGAATAACAATGTTCCACTGCTGTATAGAATATCTCAGCACTATGTTCTGTAGAAATTACCCAGGAGAGTACACTACTTATTTGCTTTCTAAATAGGCTTATATTTTGAGTAAAAGAAATCTAAGCTATAGTGTTTTGGTGTGATAAGATAAATAGAGATGAAAAGCCATTCCAGAGTTTGTGTTGCCGGGGAGTAAATAAAGAAGGGGCTGAAAGCAAGGATGTCCGGACTGGGGCAACTGGACCTGCAGCTCCTCCGAGAGTCAGACGACTGCAACTCTGAATGGTGAGCTTTCCTTCCTCAGTGCCTCGAATACAACTAACTGCAAACAAAGATAATCTTTATCTCCATGCACAGTGTGATGCCCGATACATTTGGAGCCATGTCAGCTAGAACAGCGCAGGTCCAGGAAAGAACCACCTCCACCCCCAGACCTGATATATCTCCTGCCACAATATTTCCAAATCTCATGTTCTGTTCCACAGACTAGAACAACAAGAGGAAAATAAGTTTCATTTCTCTATGCTGGACTAATGATATTTCTGTTTCCAATTATAATCCACAACATTCACACCACGTGAAAGTGATTAATTATCTCACGTCACCTTCGTAAAACTGTAAGATCTACTTGAGAGGACTGAAGAAAAGCTCAGCAGAAATCAGACAAAGACCAAAACCACTAATTGCCCATTTTCAGTTGACAGAGCTTCATTTTTAATATAACCTCTATTACCAAAACTCTGTTTAATGAAGAACCTAAAGTATTAAGGACATCAATCTTCATAGGCAATGATACAGCTCTTATGAAAATTTTAGAGGTAACCAAAAAAGCCTATTATTAGAGGTAATGAGGGGGGAAGTTGCAGGGTTCTGTTAGTCTGTTAGTGTGCACTTTAAGTGAACTCCCAAGTAGTGTTTTGTGTGATGCCTGTAGTGTTCAATGTGTCCGATGGTCTTGGCATTCTAAATTAACACTGTATTTATAGTAAATTTCCTTCTTTTTGGTCCAGATAGCTTTAAGTCATACTCTAAGGTACAGATCTTTCTCCAAATAATTTTTGTGTAATGTTATAGAAAGGCTGCACCCAAAATATTGCAGTTTCTTTTACGTTCCACTATTTTTGATGATATATGCACAAACTCCATTGGATTAATATACCTGAAATTTCTCATAATAATAAATTCATTTGGGCTGGGGGTATAGCTCAGTGGAATAAGCGCCTGCCTGGCAAGTGCAAGGTCCTGAGTTCGATCCCCAGTACCACGCACACACAAAACTAATAATAATAATAAGTTCATTTAAGGAGCATTTCTTTTTCTTTTTGGTATCGTACATTACCGAATAGGACAGTATGACAAGTAGAAGGCATAGCTTCTGAAATGGAGAATGTTCTTAAGCAGAACAATTAGGGGGTGAGTATAGATTTTATGAACAGTATTTTATAAATATAGATCTAAGCAAACACAAGGTGAGTTAGTATGAACTAAGTAAGTGGTGGTCATGTTTTATTTGACTTATTTCTCATTCTCCATTTTCTGTTGCTAGTTTAAGCAACATGATGTTTCTGGCTTCATTTTCTAAATATTAATCCCTTGCACATAGCATTAGATTGATTTTCTTATGTGTTATACATTATATATATTTATCCAGTGAACTTGTTGCTTTATTTTTATTATAGTCTTTTCTTAATATAAACAATCATTGTCTATGAATGATGATAGCTTTGCCTGTCCTTTCCTACATTTTCATTTTTTTTTTTTAGATCTTACTGAGTGGAACCTGCAATTCATTGTTTAAAATGTGCTACTGTAGGTAAGTCTCCCTGTCTCACCTGATTTCAAAGGGAATGTTTCTCATGTGTTAGCAATAAGGGTGATACTTGCTGGAGGATTTTGGTAGAAGCTCCCTTCTTGTCCTAGTCTGTTAAGAGACTTAGCTGGAAAACTCTGTCTAAATTTAATCCACTTTAAAACCTATTCAGATTATCACAAATTTTCTTCTTCATATTAATATGATGAATCAGAGTAACATACTTTGTTACTACAACCATCCTTGCATTCCGGATATATACTTAATTTCTAGGTTCTACCTTAAATATATTCCATGATTCTACTTGAAACTACTCTATCTAGTATTTACACATTTATGCTTATAAGGTGGATCTACATTTTATCACATAATTTCCAGGTTGAGCATCAAGCATTTACTGTACTAGCTCCAGGTTTCTGAGAGTGTTATGCCAGCATTGCCATTGAAAACTAAAAGGTGCAGAGACTGAATAAATAAAAGAAGACTGTCAGAATTCTCAAATTCTTTTTTTTTAAAAATAAAAGTACAAAAACATATTAACAAACAGACACCAATTAGCATAAAAAATAGTACAATCACAACTGATCTATAGACAAGGTGACATGTTCTCAACAGTGGTTATTGCTTTATCCATTGATATCTTCGAAGTGTAAATGTATGAACCCATATACAGACATGCAAAATTGGTCAGACCATTAATCCTCTCAACAACAGAAAAACACAAAAACCAAACATCCAAGGACAGAAAACAAAACAGGCAAACAACAACAACAACAACAACAAAAAACCACCAATAGTTGCTGCTTTGCATATTGATATCTTCGAAGTGTGTGTTCAGGATAATACATACAGACATACAATATTGATCAAATAACCCGTCATCAATTATTCCTTAGCATTAAGTGATATAATACAATAGTAGAACCATATTAGCCCTCCTGCATATATGTATATTCATATAT
>PVLD010014757.1:29649-51223 GCA_004027595.1 Dinomys branickii | reverse complement strand
TGTAACCTGAGTAACAAAGATGAAGGTAACATTATGTAGGACAGCATCCAGAGCTAATTCCCTTCTATGTTCTCTATAATTCTGTATTTCCTCAGTCGTTTTTGTACTAGCAGAAATGAAGATAACTTTATATTATACAGCATCCAGTGCAAATTCCCTACTATCTTCTCTATAATTTGGTATTTCCTTTAATGTTTTTTGTGTTAACTAATTTGAAGATAACTATGTAATACAACATCCAGTTCTAATTCCCTACTATATTCTGTATAACTTTGTATTTTCTGTATTGTTTATGGCTTTTCTGGTTCATATGTCTCCATTCTTTTGTCTTTAAAATAAAATTTAAAAAAAAAAAAGAAAGAAAGAAAGTGAAAATTGCTTTGCTAAGGGAAGCTTGAACTTCCAGACCCTTCCTTGGCAAAATTCTTACCCAAGTTGCTCTTTTACAGGGTAAAAGGAGTTTTTCCACATTTGCATAAAAATATATTAGAGTCAAAATTCAAAACCATTTAGTTGAGTGTCTTTCAAAATGCACGTATTTCCTCACCTAGTAGAATCTTACCTCTCCATCAGTACAGCAAATCCAATATCTGGTACCTGTGAGGTACCAGGTAAGAGACCAATGTTGTGACAAGGCATTGTGATGCATACTTGTATTCCCTAAATTCAAGAGGCTGAGGCAAGAGGACTGCTGCAAGTTTGAGGCCAGCCAGGGTAATACAGTGAGCCCATGCTCAGCCAGAACTACACAAGGAGACTGTCTCAAAAAAAAAAAATGAAACCAAAACCAACCAAACAAACAAACAAACAAAAAAACAGAAAAGAAACCAATGTTCTGCTTTTAAAAAATGGGAAACCTTAAGAACAAATGATTGCCTCAATATGCAATACTATCATTTAAAAATAGGTGACAAGGGCTGGGGCTATAGCTCAGTGGCTCAAATGCATGTCTGGCAAGTGCAAGGTCCTGAATTCGATTCCTGAGATCAAAATAAAAAATAAAAATAGGTGACGATACAAATACATTCTTAAAAATAAATAAAGGACTAGCACGTGGGAGGCTGAAGCAAAAGTATTAAAAGGGGAAGCCAGGGTGGGCTATGTAGTGAGACCTTCTCTCAAAACAACAAGCAGTTTTAAAAAACCAAAAACCAAATATAAGACTAGTGATAATAATACTATAGTATAAAATAAAAAATAACCTGTCATGTGCACCAATAAGAAGATTCATACTGAAACATCAAAAAAAGATGCAAATAACCAGCCCTAAGGATCTGCTAGGGTGCTGTGTGTCGTTAAGTGATAGAGGAATTCTCTAGGTTCTCGAACAGAGGCATGGAAAGCTTGGTTTTGTTTGCAAATTCTGTGACAGACATGACTGCAACTATTTTGTGCACAAAAACATGGACGAGGCCACCTTTTCTAGAATTGTGGAATGAATTAAGTTACAAATAGAGGCACCACTGCCTATTAAAAAACACTAGGAGATATGAAAATCAGATAAGCACTAGTACAATTATAATGGGAGACCTCAATACGTCACTGTCACAAACAGATCAACAAGACAAAATAATCAACAAAGAAATATCAGAGCTGAACCAAACCATTGAACAAATGGATTCACTAGGTATCTGCAGAATGTTCCACAACAGAAAACACATTCTTCTCAGCAGCACATGGGACTTTCTGCAAAAAAAAAAGACCACATACTATTGCATAGAACATGCTTAAGTAAATGCAAAGGAACTGAAATTGTCCCATATATATTATCAGATCATAGTACAATAGAATTGGAAATAAATGGAAAAAGAAACCAGAGACACACATGGAAATTAAAGAATACTCTCTTGAACAACCAGGTCACAGATGAAATTAAAGAAAAATTAGATAGCTTCTACAATTAAACAGTAATGCTGGAAAGACATACTGAAACATATGGGGTGTATGAAAGCTGTCCTAGGAGGGAAACCTACAGCAGTGAATTTGCACATTAGAACAACACAAGACAGGTCAAGTGAACAACCACCCCCCACATATGCAGTAAGTTAAATGTCACTTACACACTTAGCATGAGAGACGCCAATTCCACTCTTAGATATTTACCTAATAATAATGGTGCCACACTCACACACAGAACCGTATAGAAATGTTCATGGCAGCATTTTTCTAATTAGCCAATAACTGGCAATAACCAAATTGGCTATACAACAGCGTGCTACTTAGCAATAGAAAAGCAGAAACTATGGAGATATACAACTACATACGATGACAGCTGTAGAGCTCATAAGTATTAGCTAATTAAAAATAATTAATTTTGAAAATTCCATCATGTCAGATGAAAAATCTACATATGAAAGACTACATACTGTTCTATTCCACTTATATGAAAGTTTGAAAAAGGCAGAACTGTTATCACAGAAAACAGAGGAGTGTTTGCCGGAGGCTTGGGTTAGGGAAGGAGAGGGCCTGTGCAGATTCTTCTAGTGTTCACAGAAGCAGCCTGTGTAACTGTTACATAGGAAGGTGTAGGACTGATGGAAGTCATTAGGTTTGGTGAGAGCTACACAACTGTCTGCATTTGCCAGAATGATGTGCACTTAAAATTGCTACATTTGTTGTATGTGAATTATACCTTTGCACAGCAGTTTTTGAAAGTACGCAGCAAAACACCATTCAACAAAATATGTGAAAATATATCATAATATACAATGCTCCACAGAAAGGTCGTGCTTTTTTCTTCAGTGTATTTCTTTTAGAAAAAAACAAGGTACAAAGAAATAGAATATGTGCAGATAGACAAATTTAGAATACTCTATCGGGTTAGTGAGTATTTTTAATTGATAAAAGGAGTGAATGTAAGCAAGGAGAAAAAGGAATTATTTTCTGTTCCTTTGATTTTTTCAATGCTCTTTAATTTTACATAACAGTTTATGGAGAATGTAGAGCCCTGAAGTTCCTTTAATACTGTTTTCTGCAGCATAATTAGCTTGAAAGTACAGGTGAAAAGAATTCCTCAAGTTTAGTTCCAAATCCTGCCATTTAGAAACCATATAAAACAGCTGTCAGATGTTGAATATTTAGAAAACCTTCAAGTTCACATTTTTTATTTCCCAGCGTTTCCTGAGGATGGATGTTACTGAGTGGGGGGGCGGGCCCTGCAGTCTGACAGAGCCGGAAGCCCCGGTCACCACCCTGCCCCGCCTCAAAGAGAAGCCCTCTGCCAAACCAGTGTACAGTAAGAGCGAGTGAGAGGATGGTGGGGACGTAGGAGGAGGAAGTGCTTTGGGAGTAAGCAATGGGGTGGCCTAAGGAACCCTAAGCGGTGGCGGGACACCAGAAGGCAGATTCTCCTTTGGCAGCTGTAGCCTCGCTGGCCTCTAGTGCCCCTCACAAGGGCATGGGGCGTGGGTAATCCCAAGACACAATCTGGACTGTGTCCAGGGCGAAAGCCCAGGCTGTCTTGGAGAAGGGATGAGCATTCCTTTGCTGAGGGCTTCCTGTGATGGAGTCGCTAGTAACACTACTTCCTATCTACTTACTTACATGTCCATGTGGCTTCTCATATGTCTTGTCTGCCCTCTTTAGCATACGGATTCTGGGCTCCCAGTGTGAGAGTGCCCTGAGCCCAGTCATCTCTGACGGTGTCACCAAGCATTCCATCTGAAAGAGAGGGGTCTGAAGGTACCGAGAAACTTAAAGGTCCCCATATTTACGGAGGATGCTTTGGAAGGATGACTGCCTTTGCGTTTCTGTTAGCGTATCACAAGATAATGCATGATCACTATTTGTCTCGCTTTGCTTATTTCCTACAAAGAAGAAAAGGACAAATAGCTTATGATCTCTGCTCTAATCCAGTGTTTTGATATGAACCCTGACAGTTATCTCTGCTTTTAACCAGTTTCCTTTTACTGTTTGCTGAACTTGAACATGTTTCATATTCTTAGTTTCAATTTAAACTTTACTGAATATTTTAATGTCTTTGTCATTAGTTTCACACTGCACATGTACATGACCACTTATTTCAATAAGTTTCCTTTACTGAAAAGATTTTCCTCCAAAGCTTTTATATTAGAAACAGCACGTTAGTTAACTCATTTATAAAAAATGTTTTCCAAAAATACTAAAACTGATTCGAATCAAGCATTTATTTCTAACTTCTAGTTTACAGGAAAGGAAACCGTCTGAAAAGTCCATTTATAGGACAAATCATTACCTTTTTCCATACGTTTACAGCATAGAAAAATGGAGTCACTGGAGGAGAGAAGCAGAAACATGAATAATAACACCCAGATGCGATCTGTGGGTATTGCTTGGATACAGATTTGAAAGGTTCAATTATAAAAAGATATTTAGGGGGAAAACATAGGGAAATTTGCTCAGTATTAAAGAATTATTATTAATTTTGGGGTGAAATGAAATTATATAAAAATGTGTCTTTATAAGAACTATCTGAAGAAATTTTAACTAATGAATGGCCTTCTCTTAAATATCTTGATTACTTTTAAGACATTTAGAATTTGCTTTAAAATAATGAAGAAATACAGTTCCACCAAATTTAATAATCACTTTATAGTTAAGATTACATTTAGATGAAATCTAGGTGGCAGGTGTCACTTCAATATCCTATATTTTATCTGTGCTTGAAAAAAATTCAAACACAAACAAAAGTATGAACAACATTAAATGTATTTCCTTTTACCCATGAGCCATTAAGAACCATGCTGGTCCTTGACTAAATCCATTAAAATGCCTAAAATGTTTCATTATTTAAAATACCCCCCCCACCTTTTTGTCTTTCTGAGACAGTATTTCACCATGCAGTTCAGCCTGCACTTGAACTCACTTTGCAGCTTAGGCTGGCCTAGAACTTTCAGTGATCCTCCTGCCTCAGCCTCCCAAGTGCCACTAGGCCTGGTCCCCAAAATAAATTTAACGTATTTAGTGATTGAGAAATGTAAATAGTGAAGAGATAATTGTATGTTTACTGCCCTGACAATAACTGAGATACACTGTTACATGAAAAAAACAAATTGAGAATTAAATTGAATAATCCTATTTATGATTATAAATGTGTATTTTTGAATATGTACAAAGGAATGAATATAACCATACAGAAAAATTTTAAGCAAGCAATGAGTAGGTCTATGGACAGTAAGACATTTTAAAACACTTTTTCTATACTTGAATTTTTAAAAATTTTGTACAAGGAGAATATATTTACATATTAGTTAAAATACTGAACTGAAATACTTAAATAGAATAAATAACTACTACCATTAAAACAGTCTTGCAACTAAATACATGTAATCATAACTATTTTTTTAAAATGCATGCGTGGACAGAAAATTATAACCTTAACTGGAAGCTTTGGATACGTAATGCCCTATACTACTTTAGAAATCATTTTGGGTCATCTGACCACTACAGGCAAAAAAGTCTTTCTCAAATTCCTCTAGGCCACCATTCTTTGATTCAAAGTCTTTAAAAATCTTAGCCATGATATTTTGAATAAGCCAACAGGGAATAACCTCATTCCCTCCAGGTCCTCTCGTTCAGCGAAAAGCCTCTGAAGGGCTGACTCATGGACTAATCTCCTTCCTCCCACTGTCCCAGAGTAGTAGGGAACACGCCCAGTGCCAGCAGGGGCATGTAATGCCAAACAGACATTGCAGACATTGTTTGCTGGGCTGATCCTCCATTCTCAACCTAATGGAGGACAGAGCTCTGGGGACCTTACCCATCAGCGGGGCCTCTTCCCAAAGCACTGGAGAAAAGGGGAAGTTACCACTAGGCTTCAGACTTCCACTGGTCCCTGTCAGTGAGATCCAGTGGAAACACGACCCTCCACCTTCATGGGCAGCAGAAAAACTGAACAAGGCAGTGGGAAGAACACTCCTTTCAACAGCCTCATGTGAGTAGAGTCAGGTGGTGAGCTGAGTCTCAACTAATCAAGCATGACGAGGTAGTGGGAGATAAAAGATTAACCACTTTCTATCCTTCTTTCTTTGGTATTAGTAGAGCCCACTGGATACTGAAGCTTCATCTGCCTCCCAATACACAATATCAACAAGCTGAAACCCAGCGACTAGGGGAGAACCTACATGGAACTTTATTGTCCACCTACCCCTTGCCACCTGGTGTAAGCAAGGCTTGGCAGGGGGATGAACTTACACCTGAACAGAGAAGCAAAGAGGCAATGCTAGGCAGCGCTCTTCTGCCACTAGTGATGGGTAAATGGGGCAAAGGTAAAGCTGAGCTTCTCTTCCATGCACCTGCAATAAGGCTGTATGGATCAGTGTTGCACACGAATCGGGGTGCTGTCAGCATAGCCCAGGAGAAATGTGAATATGCACACCCATCCAGTGTGTTGTGCAACACCTCAACAAGAATAGCTTCTGAAAAAGACTGTGTAAAATCGCAAACTTTATCATCTAATAAGCAAAATAACATTCAGGAAAATCACAACATGAATGAATTTTGAAAGGCACGACATGAATGAAGAAAAACCAAGGGTATGATACTCAAATGAATCAGGTGTTGGAATTTTCTTTCTCTCTCTTTTTGCTACTTGAGACAGAGTCTTGGTGTGAAGTTCAGGCTGGCCTTGAACTTACTATATAGCATAGGCTGGCCTGAAACTCATGGTGATTCTCATAACTCAGCCTAGGAGCCAACAGGGAATAACCTCCAACTTACTGCTAGGATTACAAGCAGATGCCACCATGCCTGGCTAGGTGTTGGAATATTCTGAGGAAGATTCTAAAATAGCCATCATAAAAATGCTTCAATAAGCAATTTTTACTTCTCTTGAAATAAAGTAAAAACAAAGAGGAAGAAGAAAAATTTTGGTTTCTTCAAAAACCCTTTGCTCATTAATAATATTTTGTTTATTTTCCAGGGATTTGTACAATTTGTAAATTTTTTGTTGCTTATGTATAGTTTTATTCCATCATGATCAGACAATATAAATGATATGACTTTAATATTTTAAATTTGTTGAGACTACTCATGGCCTAATGTATGGTCTAATCTGAAGAGTGTTCCATGTGCTGACAGGAAGGTGTATTCTGCAGCTGTTGGATGAAATGTTCTATCAACATTTATTAGGTCCATTTGATCTACCATATACCTTAACTCTGATTTTTTGTTGTTGTTGTTTGTTTCTTTGTTTTTGGTTTTAGTCTGGATGATCTGTCCATGACTGAAAATGGAGTGTTGAAGTTTCTTGTTATTATTGAACTCTCTTGCTGTCTTTTGGAAATTTAAAATTGTTACCATGTCCACATCACCCAAAGTGACTTTCGGGTTCAGTTTAACCTTCATCAGAACACCGGTGACATTCATAACGAAACTACTAAAAAAAATAAATTCCAAAAATTCATATGGAAGTTCTAGACTCTGAATAAACAGCAGTCTCAAGGAAAAAAGAACGATGCTAGAGACATCACAACACCTGATCTCAAGGCCTACGATGGGGTTCTAGTAACGAAGGCTGCTTGGTGCTGGCATAAAGAAGTGACACAAAAACCAATGGCACAGAATGAAGGCTCTAGAAATAAACCCGCGCACCTACAGCCAACTGGTTTGTGACAAATGATACAACTAGGAAAAACTATGATGGAAATTTTTCAACATATTGATACAACCAGTGACTTTTAAAATCAGACTTTATTGGTACATTTTAGATATAGCAGTCTTATTCATCATAGAGAATTTGTACCTGTACATGATATAACTTCCTATTTGTCGTGCTACACTTGCTTAGAGGAAGTGGACATAAATGGTTGCTTGGGCCTGTTGTGAGATAGATTCTTATTTAAATGGAATGATAGACTCACATTGCTGAATTATGTAAGCTTTATCTTGAGCAAGGGTACCGTGACAAATAGGAAGATAAACCCCAAAGAAAAGGGAGTGGCCTTTGGGTGAAGCCATGTTTCTTTAGACCAGCATCTGTGGGTATTATATCACTGTATGGGAACGCATGAGTCAAGGTCATAGCTATATTCACAGCTTCATTTATTGGCTTTTGTGACTTGTAAACATGTTTGTAGAAATATAACTCATTGAATGGAGAGTCATGTTCTCTGAAAGTGGAGCTGCGTATTGGTGCTGACTTTGGAAAGTCTGTGTTCAAAACTGCAGAGCCTGTGAAGGTTTGTAAGTGCCAGGCTGTGGTTTGGCTGAGGAGTGGAAGGCTGCGTCCAGCCTGGAAGGGGGTTGGGGGGATTTTGGAGTCTAGAGCGACTAGGAAGTCACTGAATACAGTGAGAGTGTGTGGAAGATTTAGAGAAGCCCTGAGTTTATTTTTTTTTAACACACATATTTCTACCCTTATTTTTACCCATATTTCTGTTTCTTGTTCTAGTGATTATGAACTGTCAAAATATTAAAGGTTTCATCTATATTTGGTGAATTTTCTATTTTTTTGTTTTCTCAGATTATCTTTTTATTTTAAAAATAAAGGAAGAAAACATGTTAACAAACAGACACCCATTTACAAAATAGCATGAGAACAATACAAACAACACAGAGTTACAGACAAAGTGGTAGGAAATTAACAATGGTTGCTGTATTATGTATTGATATCCTCAAAGTGGTTTCTCAGGAAAACAGATAGAGACATGCAATATTGATCAAACAAGTAACCATTAACTGTTCCTTTCAGTCAAGCAATAGAAGACAGCAGTACAACTGTTAGCTATCCTGTATATACATACATACATGATTTCCTCTTCTTTCCTTTCTCCTTTCCCACACCCAGTTACCCTTTGCTCTTGAACATTTTCCTTTCCTTTAACAACATCTATCATACCACCTAGTTTTTATTCACTCTTTCAGGTTCTTACACTAGTGAGACAATACATTGCTTACATATGCAGGTCTCATTTATTTCACTTATGAGTATGGTCTCTAGTTGTGACCATTTACCTATAAAAGCCTTGAATTTATCTTTCTTTATAGCTGAGTAATATTCCATTATATAAAAGTACCACAATGTTTTTATCCAATCCTCAGTGGATGGACATTTGGGTTGCTTCCACAATTCAGCTATTACAAATTATGCCACTATGAACATGGGTGCACATATATCACTGATATGATGGTTTCAGATCTTCTGGGAAAATACCCAGAAGGGGAATAGCTGGGTTGAATGGGACCTCTAGACCTAGTTTGCTGAAGAATCTCCAAACTGATTTCCGTGGTGGTTTCATCAATCTGCATTCCCACCAGCAGTGGAGAACTATTCCTATTTCTCTGCAGCCTCGCCAGCATTTGGTGTTGGTTGATTTCTTAATGCTAGTCATTGTTACTGGGGTGAAGTAAAATCTTAGTGTTGTTTTAATTGGCATTTCTTGAATGACAAATGATGTTGAACATTTTTTCATGTATTTATTTTCCATTTGTGTTTCTTTATCTGAGAAATGTATATTCATCTCAGCTGCCCATTTTCAGACTGGTCTTTGAATTTGGAGGGGCTGATGTTTTTTAATTCTTTATATGTTCTAGATAGACCTTTGTCCAAGGGACAGTCAGTTAAAATTTTTTTCCCAATTTGTGGGTTTTCTTTTTACTCTACTGGTGATTTCCTTAGATGTGCAGAAACTTTTCAGTAGGATGAGATCCCAGTTGTTGATTCTTTGAAGTATTTCATGAGAAGTTTGGTTTTGGTACATGAACTCTCCGCCTACCCCTATGTCTTCAAGGTTTTTACCTACTTTCTCTTCCAAGAGATTTAGTGTTTCTGTTTTAATATGGAGATCTGTGATCGATTCTGACTTGAGTTTGGTGCATGGTGATAGACTGGGGTCTATTTTCAGTTTTCGGCAAGAGGCAAGCCAGCTTTTCCAGCACCATTTATTAAAGAGGCTATCGTTCTTCCAGTGAGTTTGTTTGGCCCCTTTGTCAAAGATTAGGTTGCTGAGTGCGTTTGTGGTTGTGTCTGTGTCTTCCAGTCTGTTCTATTGATCTTCTGGTCTGTTTTTTAGCCAGTACCATGTTGATTTTACTACAACAGCTTTGTAGTGTAACTTCGGGTCAGGGATTGTGATTCCACCTGACTTGTCCTTGTTGCCCAGGATTGCTTTGCTATTCTGGGTCTCTTCTGAAACCCTGAGTTTAAAACATTGTTATCTCCCTAGAAGATTTCCCTGCTTCTACCTAGTGACCAGCAGCACTTGGGGACAGGGGACATTATCCTGCATTCCTGTCCCTTTTGCAGGGAGCAGTGACTACAGGAAAGAGCACTAAATTAGCTCATGTTTGGGTCACTCCATGTCACCCCTGCTTTACAGAAACACAATTGTCCAGTAAGCACTGGAAATGCAGAGCTGGTGGCTGAGCACTGTCGCCTTGCTGAGCTGTACCTCCCTCGGTGCTGTCTCTTCAGAGGGTCACAGAGCTGTTCCTAGACAGTGGTAATTTGTGATTACACATGCTTGTAATCCCAGCACTGGATAGGCTGAGGCAGGAGGATCACAGTGAGTTCGAGGCAAAGCAAAACCCTGTCTCAAAAAGACAAAACAAATCAAAACCATTTGAGCACGGTGGCTGGCACCTGTAATACCAGCACTTGGGAGGCTGAGGCAGAAGGATCACTGAGAGTTCAAGGCCACCCTGAACTGCATGTGAGATCCAGCTTCTAAAAAAAGACAGCAAAATAAAATAAAAAATAAAAATAAAATCTCCCCTGCTGTGCTAGCCACACTTCAAGCACTCCATAGTCCCTGTGGCTAATGGCTGCTGTACTTCACAGTGATAACTCCAGATGCTGTTGTATAGTGCTGGACAGGGAAGAAGAGGGGCAGAAACGACACTGTCACACACACACACACACACACACACACACACACACATACACACACTAATTTGTGCTCACATGTGTACTTGAGTGCACACGGATGAAGCATGGAAAGGAAGGGAAGCGGGACTAACTGAGATAGGGCGATGATATGGCGGGGCTGCCTGATAACCCTGAGGCTGGACCCAGGGCACCATCTAAGGAGGCTACACTGAAGCAGGGATGGAAGGAAGGGAAGCTGTGAGCCTGGGACTAAGGGAGGGAGGAGTGAGGCAGAACCCAGCGAGAGCAGAGGCTCAGGCCGGGTGAGTGTGAAGGAAGCCCTGAGGCTGTGGCTGGTGGGCACAAGAGAGAGCAGCAGAGGAAACCTGGGAGAGAGGTCCTCTGAGGCTTCCTTAGGGTGAGGACTGCGGAGTAACTGCAAGGAAATTAGTGTCTCCTTTTCCTGAGCGAGCTAAGGGAGCGTGGGGAGCGGGCCAACGCTGTGGTCTGATTGCACTTCACTTTTCTCTCATTCTTTATTTCTGACTTCATTTTTAGTCACTTACTTATGTGTATCTGCCTGATTGCACAGTCATGGATTCTTCATGTGTTCCATGATTGAATCATATTTCGTTAGGCTTGGTATATTAGTAATAACTGGTAGAATTGAATTGCATCTTTCAAAAAATTCTTTTCAGTGACCTGCTGAGCTTTGGACCGGTCTTAGACTATACTAAAAGTTGTTTTGCTTTGTTTGTTTGTGTGTTTGTTTTTTTGTCTTTTTGAGAAAGAGTTTCACTATGCAGTTGGCCTCCAAGTTGCAGCAACCCTCCTGCCTAACCCTGCTGACTGCTGGGATTACAGAGATGGGCCATGATGCCTCACTAAAACTTGTTATAAAATATTTTGGCATCAAAATGAAAAAGACTTGATTTAATTTTCTGGAAGGGACTCTGGAAGGGAAGAGCAAGGTCCTGGTTCCAGCTCTCTTTTATGGAACAGGGCATGTGAACCAATAGGCTGTGGGACATCCTGTGTGATGGCCCAGCCACTGGAGTGTTTAAATTGAAGATGGTGGAAGCACAAGGTATGGCATTACAGGACTATAAACCTAGCACTTGAGAGGCTGAGGCAGGAGGATATTAAATTAAGCACACTCTCAATTGCTTAGTGAGGTCCTATCTAAACACCCACCAAAGCGAAGTAACAAGAAGGAAAAGAAGATGGAGGCCTGAGAGAACTGTAGTGGTTGGGTCAGCCTGAGAAGTTCAGAAGTTCAACTGAATCTTCTCAGTAATTTTACACCCTAAGGTGTAGAGGACCCCCGTAGGGTGGCTCATCGCCTGAGGATATAAAAGCGAAATGAGGAAGAACAGAGGGCGCTCATTCTTCGCAGGAGCCCCAGTCATCACCTTCAGCTTGGACGCAGTCTCCTGGCTTCTAGCACAGACTCTTCAGTTTCCGCCTTGGATCCTTCAGCCCTCCGGTGTAGACTCATCAGCCTTCTGTTGCAGACCCATCCGCCAGCTGATGCGGACTTGCTCGAAACTCTGCAATGAGCTCCAGGCCATGGACTGAATCCTTCAGGATCCAGCGTGCAGACACTCACTGCACGACTCCCCATCCAACTCTGTGGCGGACCATTGTAAGCCGATCTTGCAATTTCTTACACATTTGTATATCTCATGTTATATGTGTTTCTCTAGAAAAATCCTGACTTAAACAACAAAGATCTCCTTTATACCAAGCTTAGTGCAAGACCCTAAAGATCCTTATGTGGGCCTGAAACAGGTTGAGAAAAAAGTTTAAGTAATTAGAATGGTACAAGCTACATGTTGTTAGTTCATTTCATTTCACAAGAGGTTGAAAAGAGCCAGGCAGGGTGGTGCACAGCTGTAATTCCAACCCTGATGGAGGCTGAGGCAAGAGGGTTGCAAGAGTGAGCCCTTCCTGGGTAACTTAGTAACTTGTCAAGACCTTGTCTCAAAATTAAAAATGAAATCTGGGGATGCAGCTCCACGAAAGGCCCTGGTTCAGCCAAGTCCAGAGGGGGTGGCAGCAGGAGTTCTTCGGAGTGTGGGACATGGCCTCGGTGTGCCAAGCACATCTCTGACTCTATGAAGCTCCACATAGCTGTAAGGCCGGAAGTGAACGGAACTTACCGAATCTTTACAGCAAAGGCGAGTTAATGAAGGACCAGGCAGCTTACTTATATCTGTGTAGCTTACTGAGCAAGGAAAAACGAGAGGGAAATCCAGCTTGGAGCTGGAGCACGTGTAAGTACGCGAGTCTCAGCTTGCTTCTGGTTAGATGAGGTCCATCCTCAGGCATTTGGATGCGCGTGAGCCCTGCGCGCAGTCTGCCCCGCGCAGTAGGTGATGCTCGCTCAAGCTCTTCGCTAATGCTCTCAGGGCCTTAGGTCAGTTTTCCAGCTTCTGCCCCAGCCCTGGTGCTCACTGGGGCGATCGTTTGCAAGAGACAGCGCTGGTGTGCTTAGTTCTACTTATCAGGGAAGAAATAAAGGCGTGGAGCGTTCTGTCACACTGAGAGTCACCAGTTCTGTGAATATCAGAGCTTGGATCTGAACCCAGTGTTTTTTGGGATTTTCTCCTGACATCCCTCAGTGCACGTAGCCTGAGCCACCGCTTCTAGTAGCATGAGGAGCTGGACAGAGCGCTTCGCATTCCTCTCCTTTGTCTTACTCCAGGTGAACTTGGACGGAGCTGGCTGAGGTGAAGCTCCAAGCACTGCCACCCTCTCTGCCCCTAGAAGGGGTCCTGGTTCTGGAATTCTGCTATCTCGCTACACTCTTCCTCACTGCCTCTGCTTGCTGTGCTGAGTGCTGCCTTGGCTCCTGGGTCAGAGCCCGAGTCAGATGGGGGCTGTAGGTGGGGAAGGCACTGCGAAGGACAGGCTGCTGGGAGGACAGCTTTCCCTGTCCAGTGAGCACGACCCTGAGTCCCTTGTCTGCTTTCGCCCCTAAGAGTTGCTCCCGTGATTGACAGTCCGGTTGAAAGGAGAAGCACAGCTTGAGGATTAAGACCTGTGCAGTGCAGACATACTGGGGCCAACATGATCCTGCAGCCTCAGGTATTCGCCTTAGGCCTCCTCCTACTTCAGACAGGTGAGTGGGCAGCGGGCGACATCTGTGGACTGGGGGTGGAGGAGGAGGCCGGATGATCCTGGGCTTTGCTGGAAGGTTCTTGCTGCCCAGGGAGCAGAGAACCAGGACGAAATCTCGCTGGAGAACAATTATTCCGCAGCTCTGAATTCCAAGATGGGTGGCTAAGGGAGCAAGCTGAGAGGAAGAGCTGGGCTGTGATTTGCATGGAAACCAGAAGGGCGGGTGGATGTGTCCTCACAGACCCTGGTGGGAGCCAGAGAGCGAGCATTTCCGAGTCCTTTGTGCTTCTCCGTATTTTTAATCTGCATTGAATCATTTCACGTAAATTTCTTTCTTTCTTTCTTTCTTTCTTTCTTTCTTTCTCTCTCTCTCTCTCTGTCTGAATCTCTCTCTCTGTCTCTCTCTCTCACTCTCTTCCTCTCTCTGTGTTTCTTATTCATATACTGAGGACTGAACCCAGGACATTCACACTGGAATATTGTTTCAGGCTCTTTTTATTTTTTATTTTGAGGAACAGTCATACTATGTTGACCATTTCTGGTTTAAACATGATGTCCTCCTGTCTCAGCCTCCCAGAGTGCTGGGGTTACAGGGGTGCCCAGTGTGCCCGCCTAGAGTTGCTTTTTTTTAAAAAAATGTATTTGAACTCATACAGATTGACTCTGAAGGAGAGGACCAGGACCCTGGGGTGGACAGGGAACTTTTCACTATATGTCCATTGCTGCTGTTCATGAACTAGGGGAAATGCTTGATGGCCAATACACTGAGTTCCTGTCCCCAAAGTAGAAAAATGAATTCTAAAGAACAACAGAGGAGTGTTTTTGTCTTTTTTTGAGGCAGGGTCTCATTATGCAGTTCATGTTGGCCTTGAGCTCACTTTGTAGCCCGGGCTGGTCTCAAACTTGCAACAATCCTCTTGCCTCAGCCTCCTGAGTGATGGGATTATAGGCGTGCACCACCACGCTGGGCCTGACAGAGGTTAAGAGTAGGAAAATTTATTGGAGAAAAGGAATGGGGAACAGTGTTGGGGGGCTGGAGGGTAAGAATAGCTCTAAGAGACAGGAGAGGTCCTGAATATGTTGACCATGAACACAGCTCTCAAAGTCAGTTACATAGAACAAAAGCATGATGGGGGTACATCATGGGTAAATTATGATCAGTGAATAATATTGTAAGGATTGTCACTTAGGTAATACTGATTTAATGGTAGCAAGTGTGTGTGGGTGACTTCATTAACCCTGGTGGATAATCTGTAGACTTAGTCTTGGCCTTTATAGCCTTAGTCTAAGTCTCAGTATGGGTCTTTTGGTGGTTTTAGTCTTTATCTACTAGGTGGGAGAGGATGGCCCACCCCTAATGAGATAATGGGAAATCTCAAAAGGGGGATGCCAATAATTCCAACCTCTGTTCATCCCATAGGGAAGTATGTAGAACAAGCCATTGAGATTTAATCTTCAGATACACCTTCTGACTCAGTCCTGATGGATTCTGCACTGACTCCCTCCAGGGCCCAACCCTGTCTGCCTACTATATTTCTACCTCATTCGGCTGTCTGTAATCTTAGCATTTTTCAAAGCCCTGTGAGATGGGCATGGTAGAACACTCCTGTAAAACCCCTCTTGGTAATTTCTCTGTTAAAATCTATCCTCTAGGAAACCTAAATGTACAATAGTTTTATGATAAGCCGGGTGTGGTGGCACACGCGTATAATCCCAGCACTCGGGAGGCAGAGTTAGGAGGATTGTTGCAAGTTCAAGACCAGCGTGGGATACAAAGTGAGCTCAAGGCCAGCCTGAACTGCATAGTGAGACCCTGTCTCAAAAAGGCCAAAAACAAAAAAAAACAAATCACAATAGTTTTATGATAGATTTTGTGATCCTTGTATGATGGTATAAATGAGAAGCAGTGTGAATATCATACAGTACAATAAACTGTTTATCCACAGATCCATCCATGAAACAGTCATCCTAATGAAGAAGATACTAAAAGGAGAATGTTTATAATATTAAACTTTAAAGTGTAAGCTATGGCTGGCCATGATGCAGCTCACCTGAATTCCCAGCTACTAAGGAGCCTAAGACAAAATAGCTCAAGTTTAAGGCCAATACCAGGCAATTTAGTGAGACCCTGACTCAAAGTAACACCCTCTGGCCAAGCAGCTCAGTAGTAGAGCCCTTCCTTTGCATTCATGAGGCTTGGTTCAATGTCCAGTATCCAAAAAAAATCATGCTATAAATTCATGTCTACAAAATACACAGAGAAAAAAGAACAAATGCATCCAAAAGTGAAAAAATGAGAACACTGAGTTCTCATTATCCATTTTCCTCTCTTTTTCTCAGGTGCTATGTTTCCTGTCCAAGTGAATACAGTGGTGGGTGAGTCGGTCACCCTACCCTGCACCTACTGGGTGAAACAAAGGAGTCTTCCCCATGTGCGGGGGCCAAGGGCCCTGTGCCACTTCCACATGCTCCAACACACTTCTCAAGATGGAGGGAAGCCAGGTCACCTATCAGAATGGCAGGCATTATTGGCTACATGGGAAAATTATTCAAGGAGATGTGTCCTTGACCTTTGAGAATGTAACCATGGATGACAGTAGCCATTACTGTTGCCATATTGAATTTTTGGAATGGTTCAGTCTTATCAAAAAAACTGTGTACCTCAACTTTATACCAAGTAAGTTCGTCCTTCCTGTGATCCTCTCACTCAGATTGACTGCTGTGTGGATGTGGCCAATTGACAACTGGTGGCCAACCTGTGACATCCAGCCCAACTGAATCAGCATGGTACAGGATGTGGAGCATACATCTGAGATTGTTACAAACAACATATAAAAAGAGAACTAGAGAGGAAGTAGGGGTGTTATGTGTTCTCCTAGAGGGGCTTGTCCTGCTGGCTTTCCTGATACGAACTTGCCTGTTCTCATCACTGGAGGAGCTTGGGACCTTGCAGTCACTGAGAACCTCTATGGTTCACTTTTGGGAAGCTCTGGTCCTTACTTTCAGCATTGATTCCTGACCCTGGAGGGGAAAATGGTGAACTGTTCAGTGTCCTGGATAAGCTTATCACACTGGCTTTCCTGATATGAACTTGGTTTTCTCATTTTCCCATCATCAGAGGAGCTCAGAACCTCCTTGTCACAGAGGATGGCTGTGGTACTTTTCGAGGAAGCTTTGGTTCTTTGAGCATCACTTCCTGGCTCCAGTACAGATTCCTCAGCCTACTGGCACAGATCCTTCATCCCACTGGCATGGACTTTCTAGCTTCCACTGCTGACTTTTGGACCTTTCCAACACAGATCTGTGAAACAGGCCTGCATAAAAGATTGTCATGGACTCTAGGCCTCCAGCTGGACTCATGGGAGGCATTGTCATGGGCTCTGCGTCTTTAGCTCAACACATGCAAGACATTGCTGGGGAAGCAAGGACTGGACTCTTTTTGTCTTTCGTGTGTAGAAAGACTTCCTGCACTCTTATATGGGACTCTTTGGGTAACTATTATGAAATAATCCAATAAATTATGTGTCCTGTATTAAAATGTTTTTCCTTATAAATCTTGACTACAACAGGGAGTAAATTTCTCTTTCCTTTAATAGGGAAAGAAGAGGTCTCCTTAGTTCTGTTGGCCAATAAACACTTGATCTTTAGAGGCAGATATGTTTGTGCTGATAAAGTCGTAGACCTCTCTTCATTCAAGTCCATGGGCTGGAATCACCTAGTATCTTTCAGAAGTGCACATCAGTCAGGCTCAGGGGCCCAAGAAGTGGCACTCCCTGTGTCACAGTGAAATATTGTGAACAGTTTTATCAAGTGGACTTTGCTTAAATAATTGCACCTTTTCTCTTAGTTCATGTCCTAGAAGAACTGTTCTTGAAAATGTACATATTGTGTATTGTATAGGCACAGACTTCTACCACTTTCCATGTCCTAATGGGTTTTTAAAATATAATAATCAGAAAAATTGCTGTTCTGAAAATTAAAATGCCCTTACACTCTAGTGATCCCAGCACTTAGGAGGCTGAGGCAGGAGGATTGCTGTAAGTTCAAGGCCAACCTGGGCTAAATATTGAGTTCAGAGTGAACTACATAGTGAGACTCTTTTTCTAAAAACCAAACAAAATTAAATTGATTGTATATGTAAGCTTTTCCATGCCAACAACTATTTGTCAGTTGCTTATAAGAAGTTCATGAAATCCAAATATCGGGGAATGTTGTTTCTGTTTTGATGGAGGTTTCCTAGTTTCCTGTTTTGTTTTTACTTATTTATCTACTTATATATGTTCTACTCAGCCAAGGTCAGTCTACAGGCTCCTCAGTACGTGTGTGGCTCCTTCAAAGATTGTTCACACATGCATCATTTGTTCCTTTCTTGACTCTGCTTTTGTGCCGGGCACTCTGTTGAGGCTTAATTCTCATCTCAGCTCTCTGCTCAGCTCCCAGAGCTTCACCGAGCTGTGTGGCTTCTTGCACATTTCTGATGTTTTTGGAGACCACAAATTCTCAATGGCTAATTCTGCATACTTCTCTAAAGGATGAAGGAAGCTTTGGGGTTACCAGTATCACCCTTTTGACTTTCCTCATTAGCTCTTTATCCTCTGCCACCCACTAAGACTAAACTCAGACCACAGAGATTACAAAACACTTTGAGGGCAAGGTCCTTCTTAGCATGAGGTGATCTCTGCCCTCTTGAGTCATTCCAGGATTGTCCGTTGCCTCTGAGTCATGATTTCTGAGCATTCTGACTATCTTAAATCTTCTGCTAACCCCTCCTAACATTGTAGACATCCAATAAATAGAGGCTGGCAGGCAGTGTCTTTGTCTCTGTCTCGCTGAAGAACTGACCTCCCATCATCCCTTGGTGTATTCCTAAATTTATCTCTGTTTCTTATTTCAGCCTTTAGCCATACCCTGCATACAGACAGTTAGGGGTTGTTATGGTTTGTGTCTGGATGTCCCCCCAAATCCTCATGCAGTCATGGGGTAGTCATTTAGAGTTTATGACTGATCCATGATCCAATGCTGGGATTATGGGTGTGAGAGCTATACTCACCCTAAGGCAGATAGTTTGTACATGTAAGGGAGAGAAAGAGGCTGCTTGTCACCATTCCTCCCTTTTGCTCTTGTTTTGCTGTTTTCTGCCCCTCTAACTGTTGCCCTCTGCCATGTGCCACTCTGCCTCAGAAGCAGCCAAGTATGGACTAAAACCTCCACAAACTGTAAGCTAAATAAACCTTTCCTTCCTTCATTTTGATGTTGGGTATTTTGTCTCAGCAACGAGGGAAAAGTAACCATGACAGGGGTCATGGTCAGGTCACTGATATGATGCTGACAATTTGTAATGTATAAATTAAGCATCTCTAATCCAAAAACCCAAAAATCTGCCATATTCTAAAACCTGAAATGTTTGAGCCATGATATGACAAAATAAGTAGCTGATTGCAAACTGTGAAACTTGATTCATTCACAAAAAGTACAATATTATGCCAACTTACTTTCTGTTATGTGTCTAACATGTATGTGAAACATGAGTGAATTACATATATCAGTTTGAACCTCATTTCCTAGGTATTTCATGTACATGCAAATATTGCCAGCACTTTGGTGAATAGATATCACATTGTAAATCTTGGACGGAATGAAACCTTCCAAGGTTATGCCTTGGCTCTAATCACATGTTCAGAACTTTCCTGCTGGCCCTGCATGTGACCTAGCACAGGTTAATGGGCAGGTGTGGGCCTTTGGCTCAGATACTAGTCTCTGGAGGGTTTTCCCTGAAGCTGACAGCAGGGAACACTATTTGGTAAACGTGCTGGCCTGGGAAACACTGATGAAGTCAGTGACTTGCCACTGAGAGGACAGAGCACAGCTGCAGACTCTAAACACCTGCCCTCTGAGTGGTCTTCAGCAAGGTTCCTCAGTTCAAACAGGAGATATGTGTTTTCATGTCACAGATACTTACTGTTCAATGCAGCTTCTGCTCTCCACACCCAGCCTGACTCCAAAGCCCACTCCTATGAGAGCATGTAGCTGGCCATTGTCAGAGGCCAAATTCAGGAGAGATACACCGCCCGGAGACAGTCTGTCATCAGTGTGCTCAGAGACATTGCAGCACAAGGCTCTTGTTTCCTTCACTTCCATTAATTCTTGTTTCCTGTTGGTGTCTAACTGTAACCACGACCACAGCAGTTCCAACAACACCTCGTGTCTCTACGGCTCCTCCAGCTCCCGCATGTACACAGGGCCACAAAATGTATAAATGAGAGTTGCAGCCAGATGCAAGGCTGTATTCCACGCAGGGCATTGTGCAATTCTGAACACCTTTCTCCGACTGGTGCTCTAAAAGTGACTTCAATGCAACTACGGGTTTTTATCTACTGAATTCATCTTTGTCAAAGGAGCTGCTCCATCCATTTCACACCCAGCATGTCTCCAAAGCACCCTCCCTGGTCACAGCTTTTATTCAGCTGTTGGAAAAGACAAAGTTCAAGAGTGACACCCCTGCCTAGAGACAGTGTGTCATCACTGTGCTCAGCTAGAAATGCCGCAAGAGCCTCTTATTTCTTGTTACTCCTCTAATCTCCGCTTCCATGTTGAGTTCTAACTCAAACCAGGCCCACGAGTGCTCCCACATCCGCCCATTCTGCACTTCTCCTCCAGCACCTGAGCACACACAAAGCAACAAAACAGGTAACGTGTGAATTGGAGCCCAGGGGTCTTCCCAAGGGAGCGTGTAGAACATACAGGGCATTGTGTCAAGAAGTACCAGCAAGTGTGAGGATTCTGACTTGGTCTCAGCACATGGGCTTCTCAAGGCCTGTGTCCTCCCTTTTCTCAAATGATGAGTACCTTTCACAAGTGTAAGAATTTGAAGTGAAGGCACATGTGGCTTTTCATCACATTCTCGAAGGGATTCCCCATTTGCCACACAGAGGTGGAACCACTGACCTAGAACACCCGTGTGGGTCTCACCTACCTGGGCATGGCTCTGTGATGAGAAAACCAGCAATGCAAGGAAGCAAGGGCCAGGCTACTGAGGTTCTGGGTTCTGCAGGTCTTTCTGAAGTTGGGCCCTACAACTTTTTTGTGTGTGCCAGGAATCAAACTCAGGACCTTGGCTTGCAGGGCAGGCATTGTGCCCCTGAGGTGTATCTCAGGCCCCGGCCCCTGCAACTGAGGAGCATATTTCAATGAAACTAATATTTGCTGTGTGCACCAGGCCACACACTGCATACTTTACAGTGTTATGTCATTTAAATCTAGGGTCACCCCATCATAGTGGGTATGACTGAAACAGAATTTGTAGTGACAGGGAATGAGACACAGAGTGTGAAAGGTCATTGTGGAAAGTCATCAAGATAGGAAGAAATTGAGTTAGGATTCAGTTTTTCTCTTGCAAGCGGGTTGGGTGCTTTTAACTACTGAATCTTGCCTCTTCTCCTAAATACTTTATGAGCTTCATGAATGAATGAATTCGTCCTGGTTTGATAAAGATTTTATAAAACTGCTCTGTCTTTTTGCAGCAGTCAGTGCCACAATGAGTTTTGGTTCAAGGATCCTTCATCCAATCTATATGGCCTATAAATTGCTGAAGGTGGTATTTATACTCAAGAAAATTCAACATTGAATTTAAAGATTTCAGAGCTTTAGAAATGCGTGTTCATGTTGTCA
>PVLD010014757.1:0-29549 GCA_004027595.1 Dinomys branickii | reverse complement strand
GTAGGAGGAATCCGGGGGGCGGGGCTACGAGCTGAATTTGGAAGATGGGGCTGGAGATTGTGACTGGGATTTTAGAGCCAAAACATTTGCTAGAAAAACAGCTTTGTTGCAAGCAGTTCAACACAATGGGCAATCTGTGAGACTTTCTCCGTATTTAATTTAACTTTTTAGTACTTACTTTGCAGCTGTTAAAGTAGATGGATTTGTGGTCTTGGTTTGGAGAACATAGATAAGTTCCTGACTTTATTGAAAGCTGAAATAGAAGTGTTGCTTTGTGTCCATATGACTGGGAGGGGTCAGTTGAGTCTCTCTGTTTTATTTATTTATTTTTTTATATTCTTTGATACAGGGTTTTTCTATGTAGCTCAGTCTGACCTTGCATTCATTATGATGCCCAGGCTGGTTTCAAACTTGTGGCAATCCTTCTGCCTCAGCCTCCCAAATGCTGGGATTACAGTCATGTACCATTACATCTGTCCTATTCTTACCTGGATAGTTTCCTAATGAGTTTGAGTTTAGAAATGAACTTTCTGATACAGGGGGACAGTTAGCACCCCAGCCAATTTACTGCTAGGGCACATATCTTTACATCTGCCTCTACCTAGGCTCACGCAAGCTCTGTAAAGGAGTCATGGAGTGCTTGCTTCAGCAGCACATACACAAAAATAGTCGTGGAATCCTACATGTACAGTTGTCAAAGAGAGTGAGATGCCTCAGAGGAAGAAGTTAATTTGTGCTCAAGAAGGCTTTTGTGTAGAGCTAAATTGGGCAAGGCCTGACCATCTGACTGTCTTGCACTCTCTTATTTTTAGTTCCTAAAGACAGCCACACCCTCTTACTGCTTTGACTGTTAGAGAGAACAGGAAACAGTTCAGAACACAAGGAAGGGTGATGCTGAAATGCAGCGTGATCCCGACTGTACTGGGAGGGGAGCAAAGACTGGTGAGGAGCAGCTAGGAAAGGCCGCAGGGAGCGATTCTTATCCAGACCCTGCCATGAACTTGACCCCCAATTCTGTGGTGCCTGGGAGACGGAAGTTACATGAAGGTTTTAAAACCACAAGTGACCAACTCTGCTGACAAGGCAGGCTGTGTGATGGAAAACAGTACAGATATCAGGAAAGGACAAGGTGTTGGGGAATTCTTGGTGGCACCTTTTTGTTGACAAATGGAAGATGAGTCAGGAAATTACACATTTTTTATTTTTAAAAACACATTAACAGTGGTTATTATATGGCATATTGTTATATTCATAGTTGCTCAGATTACCAGCTATAGGCATGTAAGACCAGTAAAACGATATAAGCACTGACTATTCCTTTCACTGAACTAATAGAAATTAGTAGTACAATTATCATAGCTGTCTATCCATCCATCTATCCATCTATCATCTATTTTCCCCTTCCTTCTTTCCTCCTTTCTCCCACCCCAATTGTTCTTTCCTTTTGAGCAGTTTCTTTCCCTTTCACAACATCTATTGTACATTTTGATCTTATTTACTCTTTCAGTTTCTTACACTAGGGAGACAATACGATGTTTACACATCCGAGTCTGAATTATTTCACCTCTGACTATGGTCTCTAGTTGCATCCACCTGGTGTTAAAAGCCTGGAGTTTATTTTCTTCATGTTCTGAGTAGTACTCCACTGTATAAAAATAGCACATTTTTATCTATTCGTTGGTTGATGGGTTAGACCTATATCTGTCACAATGCACTAAAGTCAAACTGGATCAAAGATCCAAATATTAAAGCAGAAACACGAAATCTACTGGAAGGGAACATAAGTAGAAATCTTGAAGACATAGGGGTGGGCAGAGAGTTCATAAAATCCAAACTTCATGGAAAATACTGCAAAAAATCAACTGGCATCTCATTCAAAATTTTTGCACATCAAAAGAAATCACTATCAGAATAAAGAGAAAACTGACAAATTGGGAAAAAATTTAGCCAACTGACCCTCAGCTCTACTTCTATGTAGAACATATAAAGAATGTTTAAAAATCAGGCTCCCAAAATTCAAAGATGCAATCCAAAAATGGGCATCTGAGATGAATACACACTTCTCCAATGAAGAAATATAGGCAAATACCTATTTGAAAAAATGTTCAACATCACTTGTCATTTAACAGATGCAAATTAAAACAGCACTCAGATTCCATCTCACCCCAGAAAGAACATCTATCATCAAAAAAATCAACCAGTAACAAATGCTGGTGGAGCTGCATAGAAACATGAACCCGTCTCCGCAGTTGGGCGTTTAGACTGGTATGACTACTGTGGAAATCAGTATGGAGATCCGTGGAAAACTAGGAGTAGAGGTCCCCTTTAACCCAGCTAATTCTTTTCGGGGTATTTTTCCAATGAAAATATCATACCAGAGTGATCTATGTGCATCCCTGTTTATAGCAGCACAACTTGTAACAGCTAAATCTTGGGAACAACCCAAATGCCCATCAACCCCGAAAATTACCCTTAAAACGAGAATGCCAAGCATGCAGAAGCAGAAGGAGCTAGGACCGGCGTCTACCAGGAAGCTTGCTTTGAACATTTTAAATCATTACCTAGGCCAAGATACTGTGCAGTGTGGTCATCTCGAGGAGACATCAAGGCACAAATACTGTGCATGTTCTGAGGTGGTGCCTACATCTGTCTCCACAGAGAGAGACGTGGACAGCCTAGACCTTGCATATACTTAGGAAATCCAGATTGAGACTATTATCAGTGGGCCGGGACAGGTTTGTAGAAATCGCAGATCCTACTCCCTGAGAGCAAGATGCACTTGTACTGAAAGCATAAAAAGTGTAAATGGGCGTCCCACAGGCAATGCGTCTTGTAGGCTTTGTACATCTAGAGGGAGCCTAGAGGTCTAGGAGTGTAGGAAGTGGAACGATTTTGTACATCGAAGAAACTCTCTACAGTATTGTACGCATCGCATTTCCCACGTGATAATGCAGTAAATAGATAGCAATTCAGTGTCTGGAGGCCATTTTAAAAATACATTTCTAAAAGAATTATAAGGGCCGGATGTGATGAGATAGGTAATCATACCTCGTGAGAAGGCTGAGGTGAAGGCTCTGTGGGAAATCGATGGTTATTTACAATTTAGTATTTATTTATTTATTTACTTGGTTTTTTGAGACGGGTCTCACTGTGTAGTTCAAGGTAGTCTTGAACACTAGTCTTCATTTCACTATGTAGGCCAGGCTGGCCTCAAACTCAATGTGATCGTCTTCCCTCAGCCTCCCCAGTGCTAGGATTTCAAGAGCATGCTCCATGCCTGCCTTGTGCTGGATTTTTGTTGGGGTTGAGCATTTCCTTGTACAAAGGGAACATCGTTCTTCCCTTGTCTTCATTTCAGAAACTATTCCACCTTTTCCAACAGAAGCAGTGCAACCCTAGCCTACAATACTGCAGAAAACAAAGCCTGAGCCCATCCCCTGCCCCCAAGACTCTTGCCCAACAAAACGGCATTCTCTCTCCTGAACCCAGGGAGTATGTTTGTAGATCGTGGTAGTCACTGACTTAACATGAGAATGCACATTCTGGAATAAAGTGAGTGTGACTTGAGTTCTGATTTTGGCCACTCAACGGGGAAACTTGTACCCATGTCTACCCTCTCTGCCTCTGACTCATAAATTGTTATATAAATGTAATTCACTGATCTGGTACACTGATTATGAAGTTTCCATGTGATGAAGGTCTGGGAACACTTACAAGATACTCCCGTCAGGCAGAACACCCAAAATCCGTAGGAGTAGTGCCAGAAGTTTGTGTGACTTGAGAACATCCACAGGCATGTTCTCCTATTTTTGTAAATCAAATCAGCCAGGCCTGGCTTCAGGCGGACTCCTGAGCTTTCCCTGTTATGTCATCCACATCTCCAAGTCCCAGACCCCAATTATGTCCTGGTGGTTGCCCCACTCTCAAGATTTTATTTATTTGGACACTCTGAGATGGTGCTGTCGACTGAGTATTTATGTCACCCCTAAATTTCTTTTCTTTTTTTTTTTTTTTGCCTTTTTGAGACAGGGCTTTACTATACAGTTCAGGCTGTAGAGTGAACTTGCTTTGTAGCCCAGGCTGGCCTCAAACTCAGAGCAATCCTCCTGCTTCAGGCTCCCATGTACTGGGATTACAGGCTTTGCAACCCATAAATTTCATATGTTGGTGCCTAATCCCTAGTGCAGTTCTATTAAGAGGTGGGATATCTGGGCTGATTTGTTCCTTTATAGTAGAGACCAGAGAGAGCCTGTTTGCCCTCTCCTCCCCATGGAGGCCCCTGAAGGTGTCCTCTATGATGAAGAAAACCCTCACCAGGCACCCACTCAGCCTGGGTCTGGAGCTTGGCCTTCCCAGCCTTTAGAACGGAGACCAATACTTTTCTTCTTTTTATCAGGGACCCCTGCCAAGGTAGGGGTCTTGTTATAGAGACTGAGCAGACTATGAGAGACAGCACCAGCACCAAAGAGGCTGCACTGAGACGCAGCTTTTGGAGCTGTAGAATGGATCTGTCTTTCCTAGCTGGAGAAAAGTCATCTTTCCCTGAAGCCCATCACCTTTCCCAGCTAACTGCCTTTGTTACCCTTAGTGTTAAGTTTTGAGAGCACTGTGTGCTGAACTTCTTCGTGACTGAGAGCTGGTTTAGGTGTCCTTGCACCTGTGCCACATCCAGACGGGATCTTGTCCTGCAGGGGAGGGCTGTGTGTGTGACTCATTGTTCTGAGAAGTCCCCAGTCTGTGGGTCCTCTTCCCTCTGAGCCTACTCTTTGCTACATCTTCCTGGAAACTGGTGAATTTACAATGGAGCTGCAGTGAGAGTCACAGCGGGATGCAGTCAGTAGGGATTAGACAATGGTGACATTTGGTTTTGAAAGTGGGATCCTTCCTGTTAGCTGCTTCTGAGCACAGAAGCAAAACAAAATTTGATAGAAACACAAGGTAATCGCAGTAGGAGCAGCTGCAGCCCGTTCTTGTAGGGTTTGGGGAGGAAGAAAGGACCGGGCAATTATTCTCCACAATATCGTGTCACTCTAGCCTGGTCCGGGTAGAGCTTTCCAGAGTGGGACGGACCTGGCAGCAGCTGTGTCCCCAGGAGTTTTATGACTGCTGACATTTGGCCGACCTGGGCCACGTCTTCATCCTGCCCATGTCAGCTCTCGGTGTGTGAAAGCTGCGCCGAAGTGAAGAGTGTTGAGTCTGGAAAGGATGTCACATGGCCACTGCCCAGAGACCTGCACTCTCTCATCGAATTCTCTCAAGGCAGGCCACGTGTTTGGGATCTCCAGACTGGGAGACCCGCTTTGGAGCACAGCTCCCGATGCAGCTACCACCCAAGCTGCAGGCCTGTGCTCAAGCTGTTGTTGAACTTTACCCACTGGCTGATCCCAGACTTGGAAAGAATCCCTTCCCCCTCCTCACGCCTCCTTTCACCCAGTGATAAGAAGCTGTAGCTGGGCATGATGGCACATCGCAGTGCCCTTGTAGGACAATGCAGGAGGACTGCAGGACCGTCCTAGGCCAGGTAACTTAGTGACGCCCTTTTTCAAAATGAAACATAGAAGAAAGGTTGGAGATGTTGCTCTGTCAGTATAAAGACCCCAAATTCAATCTCTAATACTCAAAGAAAGGCTTTAGATGCATCATCTAATTTAATTGTAATGTATATTAATATGTAGCACTGATAAGCCTGTGGTTCAAAGATATCCAAGTTAGAAATACATGAATATACATACATGGATGCCTATGTGTTTATGCAGAGACCACATTGCTGCAGGATTGAATTCAAATTTTATCTGACTCGCGTCTGGGTAGTTTTTCCTACAATACCCACCCGAGTCTAACTTCTGAAGGTCTTACAGTTATCACTTGTCCCAAGCAGAGCCTGGACTCTGGCTGCTGCCTTTGCCTCGGGGCAGTGCCTCTCAGAAGGAGCCAGGTGGAAATGCAAACTGCGGGAGCAGCGTGTGAGTCCTTGGGCTTTATTCCTTTGGGACTCTCTCAGCTTTCCCAGCAGGCAGGGAATCTTAGAGGCCCAGCATATTTCCATCTGATGGGAAAAGGTGTGATGGCTATGAGCAGGGGCTGCTCTCCTTAGAGAAATAAAACTGGACTCATTGAAAATGCGGTTCGACATTCCATGTCTGTTTCTTCCCCCAGTGGGGCTAAGTACCTGGCTCTTTAGGATGTACAGTGTTTAGTATCTGACCTATAGATGCCAAAAAAGGAAAAATTATGTAGTATCTGTTACAAAATAGATATTTCAAAAACATTTTAAAACTCTGAATGTTTGGAACCTGAAGATCAATGTCTCTTATTCCATAGAAGTCCTAGTCTTTATGTGGTATAAAATGCATTGGTCTTGTGGCTGACGTGTGTTTCCTAAAGTATTTCTGGATATAAGACTGGGAACTTGGGTATAGCGTGAGAATTGCATGTCGCCTGTTTTGCACATCGTGATTCATTTTACTGGATGTAAGACCAGGGGAAGTCCACTGTGGATAGGGAGGATCTGATCCTTGGAGGAGGGCGCGGCCTCTGGGCACTCACTGGCAGCTTCATAGCCTGCATGAAAATATTCCATGACATTGAAGTGACTTCTTAACCTCGTTTCTTGAACACATTTTTCTGATTCTCCAAAACTGCAGGTAAAAAGAAAAACAGGCTACACTAAAGGAGGCCATGCCAAAGATGTTAAGAAACACAAGATCATGAGGTACATTAATAACATGTCCATACCTTGAATTGAACCCTGGAATCCCTGCAGCACTCTATCATGTTATTATTCCACTTTGCATTCGTCAGCAGCAGGCAATGTGGCTATATGTGGTGAAAATTCAGCAATTTGTAGGTCTAATTAATTTTCCTTCTTCTGAGCAGATGGGGATGACACAGTGACACAATCTTCAGATGGGCTCTGGCATAATGATCAACCTGTAAGCATATTCTTCCTTATTTTATCAGCCAGATTCTTTCTCTTGCATGTCTTCCTGGAAACAAGTTGAACGTAAAGTCTGTTTCTGCAATACTAGCCCACAGATTGATTTTTTAATCCTTAAAAAAGAAAAAAAATGATAGAAAAGCATTTGACTATTAAATATGATGTTTTAATTCGAGTTCATATAGGTGGATAGTTTGTTAAGATACTTAATAAGGAGTCTCTGTCTCTGCCCTCTGGGTGCCCAGTGCAGCCAGGAGATGCTCAGAAGGCACATGAACCACTAACACCGGGTTCATGTTTGGGCCTTCCCTACTTGTGCCCTGAGCCACCTGAGATACTAGATCAGATGGCCCACAAACTGCTGACACCGCAGTTTTAGTCCTGGGTTTTTTGCACCTCCTGACCTCTGGATGTCACAGAAACAGGGGGTCCATGAGCATCGCCAGTACAGCCTGTGTCTGCCTCCTGCCTGAGCCCTGAACTGCCTAGAGATACTGAATCAGGTGGTCCATGAACTGCTGACCCTGTGGTTCACGTCTAGCTTCTGCCTGCACCCTGAACTGTCTGGGGACACAGGACCAAGTGGTCCATGATCACACCACCAGCGCAGCCCACTTCTGGGTCATACACGTGCCCTGAGCTGCCTGGGGACACTTGAGCAGGCGGTCTGCAATCCACAGACATCGTGGTTCATGTCTGGGACCTGGGAGAACTAGGTAGACTCCACCAAGCGCCAGAACACCGCAGAATGAGCAGCCCATATCCGCAGATACTGAGGGGCAAGTCTGACCACCAGGATAACTAGGGACACTTGTGACCTTTGCTGAGCTGCCAGGAAAGAGGGAGACTGGGCGCTCTGCCTCCAGCATCAAACATGACAAGACAAAGGACTAAAATGCAATCTCAGTACTCCACAACACCCAGAGCAAGTCCAGATCAACATAGGAGAACTTGGTAAACACACACCTGAAATTGCTGAAATGATTGCAGTGGAAGTAAAGAAACAACTCCATTGGGCCATAGAAGACATCAGATCAGAAATAATCTCTTAGGTGAAAAATGAAATGGCAACAATAATGAAAGAATTGCTCAGCACATCTAAAGAAGATATATATAAAAAAATAGATGAGCGTAGGAAACTGATGGAAACATTAAACGAAAAATACAGGAGTGAACTAGAATGCACGAAACAGATTCAAAGAGATATCCAGGAAACCAGAACGTCCATTGAAATCTGGCAAAACCACTTGAATGAAGTCAAAGACAGGATTGCAGAGCTGGAAGACAGCGTGCCAGCTAACGATCACGAAAGGAAGGATCTCTTAAAATTAACCAGGAACCAGGAAACATTGATTCCTGGCAGAAGGGGCAGGAAAAGCAAAAGCTCTGAGGTAGGACAAGAGCCTCAGTTACACACAGCTCCCACCGCTTCGCGCTGCTCCATAGCAGCTCACTCTGCTCATTTCCATTGGTCATCTCGCTATACAGATATTTAAACTTATATTTGTGAAGCTCTATCAATTACAGCTTAATCTCTTTGACTGTGTCTGTGCTATGCAGTTATCTGCCCATAAGAAGCCAACTATCCTGCTTCATTCAGCTCAGGGGGACTTTACACAGGTCATTTTTTCGATTCAAAATCAAGGCCCAGTAGGCCACTGTTTGTTATTCCTAGTTGTTCTTTGTGGATGTGTCTACACAGAGCTGCCTGTGTCTGAGTCACATGAGCCGCTCCACAGGATGTGCGTTAAACAATGTCTAACACGGCGTATATGCCCAACACATCTTGGCTTTTATTATTACAATTATGGCTGCACATCAATAAACCTATGAGGTGGGCCTTTCATATTCTCACTTTACAAATCAGAAAACTGGTTCAGAAATCCACAGAGACATCCCAGGTCCTACCACAGTCTGTTCAGGAGCAACCTCAGGAGCCCCTGCTCTAATATTTTTCATAAATTGCTCTTTCATTCACTGCCCTTTCATTCACTGCTCTTAACATGGAAAGGAAAAGCTTCTTCTAGGTGGAGAAAGATTCTTAGCAAGAATTAGCAAAAGATTCTTCGATTTCTATTCTTGCATGTTCACTGTTTCTTTTTGTGTCCTTTTAATGACTGTATAGCTACTACAGAAAATTGTGTAAAGGAAAAACAGTCACTACTTAACATATGATGAGCATTTCCTAACGACACTGTCTTTCTGGCAGTGGGACATACTGACTCATTTGAGTTTGTTGAGATTTATCACCTGGGAGGCTGCCCCTGGACCACAGAAACAACTAGTCTGCATATTCCTTTAAATATACTGAGTGATAGCATGTTCTTCAACTGTGCCTATCTAAAGACACAAGTTCTACATTTTCCAGAGTAGCAACAGTCACTGTTACATAAAATATGAAATAGCAGCCCCATCACAGCAGCTGATATGAGTTAAAGCTCAGGCTGCTTCCTTCCCTGATAGGCACCTCCTTGATTTTCCTGCAAGTCAGTCAGCGGTCCTCGGGGATGACTCCAAACACCAGGAGGTACAGCATGAACTCTCCAGGCGCTTTCACTCAGCCCCGCCCAAGGCTGATATGAAAAGCAGGCAAAGGAAACATCAAAGTTCTTCCTACAAATCTAAACCTTTTCACTTCAATGTTGTTTATTAATTTCTATGTTTTAAAAGTTTTCTAACCCAGGCCTTTTGAGACACAAGCATATGACACAGCAAGGATTTTGGCTCCATGATCCAGTACAAGCCGTGACACAGTACTGTTTTGCTACCTGTGATACTGTTTGCTTTCCAGTTCTATATTTATCTCATGAGATGTGAATCACTAAATACGTTCAGTAACCCTCTTTAATGGATGAGAATCCTCAGTTGTGCAAAGCTCAGTCATCTATTTCTTTTATCACTTTTTTTTTTTTTTTTGCGGTACTGGGGATCGAACTCAGGACCCTGCGCTTGCTAGGCAGACGCTTATTCCACTGAGCTATATCCCCAGCCCCCAGTCATCTATTTCTTAACCACATTTGAAAATTATCTACCTCACTCTGATACCAGATATGTATCTTTTTAGAGTGTTCATTTCTGTATTCTATTATGTAACTGTGGAAGGACTCTATTTTGAGTGTGTTTTTTGAACTAGTGATTGAGCTTGGGGTCTTCACTCTGATCTACAGTCCCAGATCTCATTTCATTTTTAGACAGGGTCTCACAAAATCACCAAGTTACCCATGCTGGGCTTGAATTTGTGATACTCCTGCCTCAGCCTCACCGTAGGTGGGATTACAGGAATTCACCACCATACTCAGTCTATGTGCTTACTAAATCAGACCCTGCTGCAGTATGAAGCTGAAGACCACACTCACATCGACAAAAGGTGTTTTCTCTTTGTGTGAACAGCCAGTCTTGCTGCATCACAACACAAGCCCTGCTCATACTTTGGAAGTCAGCTGCTTTTCCATTATTCATGCTGTTCTTCTACAACTCTTCCTGCAGCAAGGTTTGGAGACTCATCCTCAAATTTAAGCTTTGCAAATGCGAGACCCTGTGGGAAACACAGCCTAAGTTGTTGAGGATAAACTTTGAGTCGCAGATTAAGGCCCCGCCCTACGGTACTCTCAGCCATGACTGCAGAAGACACCGACCAGGAATCACCATGCTTGTTGCCTTTGAATCCTAGGACCACTTTTCTGTATAGTTTTATCTGTGGTCCCAACAGAGCAATGACTCTAGATAGAGAAACCCTCAGGGTCAAAGCTGTATGTTGTCAAAGTCACTGTTTATGTAGTACTGATTTCTATGCTGACACTGGCTCAGTCTTCCAGGCACTGCAGAGCTCTCTGTCAAACATGCACACCTCAGAGTTTTGTCTTTTCTCTGGTTTCCATAATCCTTCTGTCTGTCAGAGGAAGTCATCCGGGATTACACAGCCAATGAACCTAGCACAACTATCAAGAGCAATAAAATTTAAAAATCAAAATATCCGTTTGAGGCTTCACTTGGGAGTGTTTCATGATTACCTCTTGCTTTCATATTGTAACTCCAAATGGGACATTTCGTATGTTCCCTAATTGTAAATCATGTGAGTGTGTGGGTTTTCATTTCCTTATGAGGAAGAAGTGAGTCCACTTTGGTTACTGTAGGCATGTATGCTTTCTCATGGCTCTGCATGATCCCAGGATCCAGATGGCTATTTTAGCTGTCAGATGGAGTCAAGCAGGCACCCGGGGAAGACATTCACTATCCATGTGTCTCATCACATTTATGCTGCATGTCACACTATCCCCATGTTGTGGTGCTATGTTTGTCCACAACTGTCAGGCTCTCTGAAGTAACTTTTACCATGAGGGAGGGCTGAAATGAATGAGGAAGGAAAGGATGTACTTGTGACAAATGTTTTCTACTTTACAGAATCTCTACTGCATGTATAATAGTATTTAAAATTGTTGTCATTAGTTTCAGCAAAAATTGTAAATTTCTGAATTGTCCCTTAACCTTTTTAGATTGAAAATTATTTCTGAGAGGTCTTTTAATATCCAATCAACAAGAATGCTAGATTTTGCTATGTAATTAAATCACTGGCTTTTCCATAGGAGTTAAACAGAGGCAGTTGGAGAGGTCGCTTCAGTCACAGATACGATTTTTTAAAGTGTTGCTTTATAAGGAACTGGCATTGTCAGGAGAGAAGCATTTCTACATGCACAGTTAGCAGGGCTGGGTGTGCATTTCAGCTTCAGTCTGAGTAAACTCTTACGTAGTTCATGCTTGGGTTTCACAGCTGCTGTCACCACAGTGGTCTAGGAGGGCAGGGCACTTGCTTTCTAAGGTCTCGTTGTGCTGTTGCCCTTCAGAGATCTAGAAATGAGTAGGTCCTCAGAAGGAGGGTCTATGGCAAACCTGACAACTGTATGCTTTATTCCGTGTTTACCAGGTGAGCTTCACGTGATTGGTCTAAAATTTTTGTTGCATTCAAACTGCAGTGTTTTTTTCTCCTAAAATTCGAGGCAACATGCCTAAAGGTGAAGCTTTAAAATGAAAGCCCAGATTTGAAACTTCATTTAGGGAAGGTCTTGTCAAGATTGGGCTGCATTCTGAAGTGGCCAGGGCGCTAGTAGACAGAAGCATGTTCTAACACTGCACCCCTTGCCTTCCTGCCCATTTTATTTTTTCCTGTCTGATGCCTATAGGGCTTTTATTTCTGATAAAAATAAAATCTACTCTAATTCTCCATTCCTCCTAGAAGTAAATAATACACCTTAAAGGGTCTGGGAATCTGGTCAACTGTGTAACATTTCCAAAATTTGTTTGAATACAGGAGTATCAGTAACTAGTGGCATCCTGTGAAACAAAGCACTTGGGGGCTTGGGAGAAAACACAGTAAACAGGATTAAGAATTAGATCAGATTTCTGATCTTAACTCTTAGCAGTCACACTACATGATCTTAGGTAGCTTGCTCTTTCTTCCTATTAGGCATAATCATTTCATATGTACTTTGTTATATAAAGGTAATAACAGTAAAATATTACTTGTTAGAAGACTTTAAAAAGTAAAAAACACTGCAAAATCCAGTTTTCTCCACAGAGCCAATTATAGTGATAGCAGATCTAGCATCAGTTGTCAGGACTTAATTGCACTGGAGTCAATTTATAACTATCTTTAGTATACATATACATCCTCTTTGAGACAATTGATGTTCAGAGGAAAGTCTGTAACAACACAGGAAGAATGGGTAAAAAAAAAGGAGAAATTTAGGTACCATGAATTTTTCTATAAACTAAATGAATTTTATAGGTCATACTGATTTGATCTTTTGAGACATGGTAGAGTCCATTACCTGAAATCTGTCCTGGAATATTAGAACACTGGGAGTGTTTCATGATTACTTCTTGCTCTTATGTTGCAACTCCAAATGGGACATCTTCTATGTCCCATAAGTGTAAATCGCATGAGTATGCAGGTTTTTATTTCCTTATGAGGAGGAAGTGAGTCCTCTTTGTTTATGGTAGGCTTGTATGATTCATTATTTTAATTTATGAAATTTTGCACATCTGCAAGAGGTGGGAAAACCAATCACTACTGATAACTATAAAAAGGGAATCATTTTGTGAGCACATTAGATTGAAGGGTTATTACTGGTTTTATAATAAAAAGTTGTTCTATTATTTCAAAATTTGAACTGTAACTTTTTTGGGTTCATCAATTAGCTTGAACTCTGCATCCTTATCTTGCTGAGGACTCCTAGAATATGGCCAGAGTATGTCAGAATTTATTGATTTCCAGTAGCTTCCAGGTCTCTTGGTGCTGCAGATAGATATCTGTCTAGCAGATAGATGTCTGGCTCATATCTGTTACCTCAAAACTCTGGGAGGCAGACCTAGGAAGATTTCAAGCTCGAGTGACTTTGTGAGACTTTGACTCAAAAGTAAAATATAAAAGAAGCTGAGGATGTAGCCTACTGAATGTGGAGGCCCTGAGTTCAAATTTCAGTACTGAAATAGCCAAACGAAACAAGCAAACACACAAAACTCCCATTATTCTGGCACTGATTAATCAGACAAAAAGCAAGAGAGAATATTGTGAAAGACCCTGGTTTCTCACCTTGGTATCTGAGGCTGAAAACTGCTTAGGGGATGTTCCATTCACTGTGAGATGTTGGGCGTCTTCCCTGGGCTCTACCCACTAAAATGCCAGTAAGAGCCACCTGGTGTGACAACTGGAAATGTCTGCTGAGGGGTGACACCAGCTGTAGGTGTGAACCGCTATGACACAGGACATCTTGGAACTTTAGCATGGTTTCAAGGGTGTCTCTGGGAAAGAGGTGACATTTGAGATGAAAGCAAAAGAATGTGTAAGTGGTAGCCACATGAACAGCTGTTGGAAGGCCTGGGGCAGGAAGAAACTTCAGTACTAAGAGCAAAATCTGTGTTCCAGGGTGTTCGCTACAGCAGAGTGAGACAGAAAGTGCAGGGAAGTGAGGCTGGACAGATGGGAACTGGGACCCAGGAGCTGATGAAAAAGGCTCTATCAACACATCTGCTTGAGGAAAGAACCCTACTTTTAGGAAACAAGGCCCATTAGCATGTTAGAGGCTAAACAGGTCTCATATCCACACATATCGAGATGTCTCAGCACTTTCATGTGCTTCAGTGACACTGCTAAGTTCTGGTATAGATGAGAAAGAGCTGCTGGCTTGGCAGAGAGCACATGGGAGAGGAGAGCAGAAGGGCATATCCTGACAGATACAGGGCTGTGTGTCATGGAACCCAGAGGAAGAGCCACATGGCTGTAATCCCAGCACTTGGGAGGCTAAGTCTGGAGGATTCCCCTGAGTTTGAGGTCAGTCTGGGTACAAAGCAAGTCCCTGTCTCTAAATAATTAAATAGATTCCTGGAAAGGAGGGTTAGATTAGCAAATTTTGACCATTCTTGCACTGGGCCAAGAAGCACCTGGGACCACTGACTCCAGACCAGCACTGTGAGAGGCAGTAGTGGGTGGGTTGTGAAGAAATGTATTGAATTTTCAAAATAGTTAATGGGTTTTGTTGTGTATTTTTAAGATGCATGAAATGCATGACCTGATGTTTAATGTCTAGAATAACTAAAAGTTGTAAATTTACTTCATCTAAATCTATTTGAGTAATAGCAAAGAGTAAAGTGAATGTGTCAAAGGTTATGGAGATGACTGACACCACAGAAGCCATAGATTAGATCAGTCGAGTGCTTGTTAAAATACAGACTTTACATTTACTGTGGCAGATAGGACCAATCATTTGTGTTTGTTTCACACAGAAGATAGTGACTTTTTGGAAGAAGGTGGACAGGGGGCAGCAGAAAAAAAGATGCTCCAAGATTTGATGTCCATACACTGGAATATAACAATGCGAGGAAGAGAATAAGGAGGGAACTGGCTTGGACTCCCGTAAACAGGAAAGACCTGAAGAAAGAATTGAAGCCCATGGGGAGGATAAAGAGAGAAACTTCAAAAATGAAAGTGCAGGTGTCAAGCAGTGCCTTCTGCTTGAGTCCGGATTCACTGTGTGGGAGGGGCTGCTCAAACCCGCAGATGCGTGGTGACTGCTGGTGGCTGCACAGGCCTCTATCTAACGTGTAAAGAAACGTTTTTCTAATTCGTTGTCCTTTAATGGGATGTCTCTAAAGAATTTTGTGATATTGTCTGGACTATTTAATATCTCAGCATCTCTATGCGTAGTGGTTCATATATATAACATAGACATCACATATGTTTTTGCTAAAAAACAATTTTATTTTGGTGACCTCATGCTGGTTTGGCATGAACCTCCTACCATAAGTAGATGGATCACAAGAGAAAGACCAAATCTGAATCTCAAAGAAAATCCTTATCACCATAAACAATTCTGGTTTTACATTTTTAAAACCTGGACATCTGGAAGTGATGTAAATGTTTATTACACCATGAGATCAGCAATAAGGAATTATAGCCATATGAAAACAAGTTTCTTAATTTAGTTTTGTACTAAGTGCATCTTTTAAAAAACTTTATTGTATTATCCATAGAAGACTTAAACTTTCAATGATGACCAATGTAAACACATCACAGCAATATATTTAACATTTATTGAGGTGTCACCCATAATGCTATGGAGACTACTGTGACCCCCATGAATGAACAAGGACTGGAGAATTATTTCCAGGCAGCTGCTTCCTTATTCACCAAATGGAGTCCTGTCCAGTAGTCACCAGGCTAAGGAATTTTTTCTTTAATTAGCTTAACAAATTTTTGATGATCTATGAGAAATCGATTATAACACTTCACACATTATTGTTTGCACAAGGAAAAATTCCCAATTTATTATACACAGAAAACTATATGCATTACATTTATTAAACTAGTCTTGATATCACTTTGACCCATTGTTAGCCTGAGTGGAAGCATGTCCTCAATTTTAATGACATTTACCTATAAGCCAACCTAAATTACAGACAAATGTTTCAAAAATCCCAAGATGCAAAAGAAAGAAAAATTTGTTGAGCTTACATAAAGCAGTTGTTTACAGACTGGACAGAGAGATAAACAACAAATACACATAAGAAAATTTGTTTATAGATTCAGTGTTCACTCAGATATATTTTGTCTGAATTGAAGCATAATAACTTTTTTGTAATTTTTTTGTTTGAAATGATAAATAAACTAGTCAGAACCCTTTTGCAGGCCAATTAACAGAGATCTCATATAATGAGAATTTGGAAAGAATAAAACCTTTTTCTGATTATATATTTGTCTTAAGTATACTAGCAATTTCCTGTCTCTTTCTGTCATGTATAGACACCAGTTCAGTCCTCTGTGTATGTTCTTTCACCTACTCAGACCTTCTCTTCTAACAGTGTTCCTGGGATCTCTCACCATAAGACCCAATATAATTTGAGTTAATATTATCACTTATGTGGACTTTTCTCTCTTCTAACAGTGTTTTGGGAATCTTTCTGTAAGATTTAACAGAGTAAGAATGTGTCTAAAGACATTATGAAAATTTAGGCCAGTCAGAAACTAACAACAATTTCAGGTAGAGGTATATGCCTGATTTTAATCACTCTAGATCTCAATGGCTACATTGTCTTTTTCTCTAAAGTAAGGAATTCTACAAGATTTAAATCTGTGATCCTTTTTTTTTTCTGGTAATGGGACTCAAACTCAGAACCTTGCACTTGCTAGGCAGTCACTGTGCCACTGAGCTATAACCCCAGTCCAAGATTTAAATCAGATTGATTTTTTGTGTAGTATGGGCTAAAATTGAGTTTTTACAGGATTTGATTTTTATAGCTTGACAAATTCTCAAAGGATGTTTAAGACTTTTCTAGTTCTGACAGTTCAGTGGTGTCTTTTATTTGGCTCATGCTGGAGTTGTACCCTGGCTCTGTGCAAACGTGCCATCCCAGCACTCAGTCCAAGGTTCTGATTGTAATTTTTACTTCTATTGTTCAAAGCCAGTTGAACCAGGGTAATTTTTGTCCCTCTTGTGAGTGAGGAATCTGTATGTACCAGGGTCCTGAGTTACTATGACTATTCAAGAGAGTTTCTATATGTCCATCCTCCCATGCAACACACACACACACACACACACACACACACACACACACACAAAAATATTCCCCATCATCAGTATCCCCCATCAGAATGATGAGCACATTTGTTCGAATTGATGAACCAACACTCATATGATATGTCATTATAAGTTGAAGTCCATGGATTGTATTAGAATTCACTCTTGATGTTGTGCATTGAAAACTGTATAATGACAGGTATTTCCACCTAAGTTATATATGGAATAGTTTCACTGTCCTAAAAGTACCTCTCATGAAAATATGTTTTCATATGCTTATTTTGCAAACTGTACGTCTTCTAAGGAGATGTTTTATCAGACATTTTAGCCATTTTAAAACCAATCATTATCTTATTGTGTTCTGTATACTTTTTGCAGTACTGGGGATTGAACTCAGGACTTTGCACTTGCTAGGCAGGCACTTAGTCCACTGAGCTATATCCCCAGCCTCTATATGCTTTTTGTAATTGCTTAAGTTTTAAAAGAATTTTTTATTAAAATTGATACAGTAGGATACATTGTTTAAAATAAAACTACAAGAAACTGTGGAAGCATTGTCACCAAAAATTGAATCAATGAGTATTTTTCATTTATTTTTATGCTTCTCTGAATCTTCTGATGGTTTTGTATAATTTTTAAAATCTTATCCAGATTCTTTTGCATTCCTCTTTTCCAATAATTTTACCAGTATACAGCAATTGCTGACAATAGTCTTTTTTCCTGGGTTTTACTTCAAACTATCTTAAGCTTCTAAGTAACTTTTATTAAAGATATTTTCCACAGTTAAAATGTGACCTTTCACAAACTTGATTTTAGATGAAAGCCATGTACAAAACAGCCTACCATCTTACAACTACATCTTCAGAAGGGGCTGGGGATATAGCTCAGTGGAATAAGTGCCTGCCTGGCAAGCACAAGGTCCTGAGTTCGATCCCTGGTACCGCAAAAAAACCCAAAACAAAACAAAAAAAAACCAACTACATCTTCAGGTTAGTGAATGTGCACCATAAGACAAATCACAATGTTTTTGTTTGTTTTTGGTAATTTCAGCTGGGTTCAGTTAATGACTCACTGTGGTTTTGATTTGCATTTGCCCTATGATTAGAGAGGTATAACATATCTTTTTTTTAACCTTTCTGTTTCTCCTCATCATTATCCTCATCTTAATCTTATTCCTTTTTTATTTTAAAGATAAAAGAATAAAAACATTAACAAACACAGACATAAACAGAACAACATAAAAACAATAAAAGCAATATAGAATTTCAGATAAGGTAATAGGAAATGAACAATGGTTGTTGTATTACATACTGGTATCTTCAAACTGGTTATTGAGATAAACAAATATAGACATGTAAGATTGATCAAACAAACATTAACTGCTCCTTTCAATAAAGTGATAGAAATTAGTAGTACAATTATCTTTGCTATCTTGTGTATACAGATATGCATACTTTTCCCTCTTCTCTTTCCTTTCTCCTTTCCTTCATCCCAGTTGTTCTATCCTTTTGAGCAGTTTCTTTCCCTTTGACAATATCTATTATACCTTTTAGATTTTATTTACTCTTTCAGATTATTTTCCTAGGAAGACAATACAATGTTTACACATCTGAGCCTGGTTCATTTCACTTAGGAGTATGGTCTCTAGTTGTATCCATTTACCTATAAAAGCCTTGAATTTATCTTCCTTTATAGCTGAGTAATATTCCATTATATAAAAATAACACATCTTTTTTATCCATTCCTCAGTTGATGGGCATTTGGTTTGTTTCCATGATTTAGCTATTACAAATTGCATCGCTATAAACATAAATGCACATACATTGCTGTGATATGATATTTTTAGTTCTTTTGGAAAAAGATACCCAAAAAGGACATAGCTAGGTTGAATGGGACCTCTAATCCAAATTTACTGAGGAATCTCCAGACTGATTTCCACAGTGGTTGCACCAGTCTACAATCCCACCGACAGTGGAGAAAGGGTCCTTTTTCCCCCACAGCCCTCCGGCATTTGTTACTGGTTGATTTCTTGATAGCCATCTTTCTGGGGTGAGATAGAATCTCAGTGTTGTTTTAAAATGCATTTCTCAAAGGACTAATGATGTTGAATATTTCTTCATGTATTTTATTTTCTTTTTGAGACAGGGTCTCACTATGCTCTTCAGGCTGGTCTTGAACCCACTTTGTAGCCCAGGCTGGCCTCAAACTTGCAATAATCCTCCTGCCTCAGCCTCCCAAGTGCTGGGATTATAGGCATGTGCCACTGTGCCTGGCTCTGCATGTATTTATTTGCCATTTGTATTTTGTTATCTGAGATGTGTATATTCATTTCAGATGAACAGTTTCAGATTGGGTCTTTAAATTTGGGAGGCCTGATTTTTAAAACTATTTATATATTCTAGATAGAAATCCTTTGTCCAAGGGACAGTTGGCTTAAATTTTTCCCAATTCATGGGTTTTCTTTTTATTCTGTTGGTGATTCATTTAGATGAGCAAAAACTATTCAATAAGATGAGATCCCATTGTCTTCAAGATTTTTACCTACTTTCTCCTCCAGTAGACTTAGTGTTTCTGTTTTAATACTTAGATCTATGATCCATTTTGACTTTAGTTTGGTGCATGGCGATAGACATGGGTCTAGTTTCAGTCTTCAGCATGTGGCAATCTAGTTTTGCCAGCACCATTTATTAAAAAGGGTATCTTTCTTCCAGTAAATTTGTTTGGCCTGTTTGTCAAAAATGAGGTGGCTGAGTGTGTTTGTGGTTGTGGCTGCTTCTTCCAGTCTATTCCATTGATCCTTAAGTCTGCTTTTTGCCAATACCATGCTGATTTTATCACAGTAGCTTTGTAGAATAATTTTAAGTCAGGGATTGTGATGTCACCTGACTTGTCTTTGTTACCCAGGATTTCTTTTGCTATTCTAGGCCTCTTCTGGTTCCAGATGAATTTTAGGAATGTGTTCTCTAGATCTTTCAGGTATAATAATGGTATTTTAATTGGGAATGCTTTGAATGTGTACAACAATTTTGAGAGTATGGCCATTTTCACAATGTTGGTTCTTCCTATCCATAAGCAAGGAATATCTTTCCATTTTCTGAAATCCTCTTCGACCTCTTTTTTCAGAGTACTGTAATTTTCACTGTATAGATCTATTTCTTCTTGTAAAGGTATCTGGGGCTCCATTCAAGTTGCTCTTTAAACATCAGTAAATGTGAATCTACTTTATTTATTTATTTATTTACTTACTTATTTTTGCTAAGGATCAAACCCAAGGCTTCATGCTAGGGAACTACTCTACTACTGAACTATATGCACCACTCTACTGGATCCTTATAATTGGTTACTTGCATCATTTTTTGATGTTTCAGTATGAATCTTTTTATTGGTGCACATGACAGGTTATTTTTTATTTTATACTGTAATATTATAACCACTAGATTTGTATTTTTTTTTAAGGTTTGCTTTTTGTTTTGAGAGAACGTCTCACTGCATAGCTCACCCTGGCTTCAACTTTTAATACTTTTGCTTTAGCCTCCCATGTGCTAGTCCTGTATTTAATTTTAAGAATATATCATCATATTTTATTTTATTTTATTTCTGGTCTCAGCAATTGAACTCAGGGCTTTTTGCTTACCAGACATGCATTTGTGCCACTGAGCTATAGCCCCAGCCCATGTCACCTATTTTTAAATGATAGTACTGTCTATTGAGGCAATCATTTGTTCTTAAGGTTTCCCACTTTTTAAAAGCAGAACATTGATTTCTTTTTTGTTTTTGGCTTTTTTGAGACAGAGTCTCCTTGTTAGGTTTAGGCTGAACCTAAACTCACTATATGACACTGGCTGGCCTCCAACTTGCAGCAATACTTCTGTCGCAGCCTCCTGAGTTTTGGGAATACAGGTTTGCTGCACAGTGCCCAGCTACAGCATTGGTTTCTTACCCAGGTACCTTAAAGATGTTGGTGAGGATATTGGATTTGCTGTATTGCTGGAGAGATACGATTCTAAGTGAGGAAATATGTGCATTTTGAAAGACACTCAGCTAAGTGGTTTTGAATTTTGACTCTAATATATTTTTATGCAAATGTGGAAAAATCCCTTTTACCCTGTAAAAGAGCAATTTGGGGAAGAATTTTGCCAAGGAGGGGTCTGGAAGTTCAATCTTCCCTTAGCAATACAATTCTCACTTCCTTTCTTGTCCCCTCAGAAAACATTTAAAATATATGGTCCTACTGGAAAAGGGCTTCAATTTTGGAGTAGGGCACAAAGAATGTAGTTCAGTATCTAGCCAAAATAACAATGGTAAAAATAATTCCTTTTTGAAACTGTCCATCCCCAAATTATCCCTGCATGTTGATATGGACTAATCTGTCCATTGGCTTTCCACCATGTGGCAAAATATCCAGGAGAAATAACTTTAAAGAAAAAATGTCCACTGGGTGTGGTGGAGCACACCTGCAATCCCAGCACTTGGGAGGCTGAGGCAGGAGGATCTTTACTAGTTCAAGACCAGCCTCGGCTACAAAGTGAGCTCCAGGCCAACTTGAGCTGCATAGCGAGACCCTATCTCAAAAAGACCAAAAAACAAAGAATGAAAGAAATGTTTGTTTGGGCTGATGGTTTCAGAAGTATCAATCTATGGTCACAATTTTCTTTGCCAGAGAAAATACTAGAAAAGGAAAGTCAATAGTAGAGTTTAATTCACACTGAATATTGTTTCCCACCCCATGTCTTAATTTTCTAAAAACATTTTTCTGAGACTTGAAGCCAAAGGAAGCTTGGGTATCATTATAGCCTCTACATTTGATAGATGAGGAAGCAGGGAACACATGGTTTACATCTCATTCTAAATTTCGTTTCCTTTTTGCCAATAAAGTTTATTTCCTCAATTCTTGGTTTATATAAGTGTTTTTCAAAAGGGTTGTTCCGTTGGAAACTTCTTGATTCTGAATTGCAGAACTGAGTTTTCTAGGAGAAAAATATTTTCTCATTTCAAAGATAAAACTTCCCAGTACAATTTCAACTTGAAGAATCAAACTCCCTCACTTAATCCCCTGTAGTTTTCTATATCTTCAACCCTCCCTGTAGTTTTCTCTATCTTTTCTTCCTGTTCCTGAGAAAAAAATCTCCCTGGTTCCTTTGCAAGGGCAGATGTTTGATCTGTGCCTTCTTCCCCCTTTTTGTTTCATAATGTTTTGAAAAGTAATCCATACTAATTAAACAAAAAGTAGAGGACAGTGAGGTAAATAGTGGCTCTGGCTCAGCAATAATAAATATGATCACACTGACAATAAGAAGCACAAAGAAAATAGTAATGAACCTAATCTGGAATGCACAAAACTTTTAAGATGAACAAAATTTAAAACTACTAAGGATTATACGAAAATTTGAATGTACCAAGTCCATAGATGAATGCCTTAACATATGCAAAGATATCAGTCAATTTGTACTGAGTTAATCAGGCTATTCAAAGCAATTCTAATAAGAATAATCTAATAGGTTCTTTCTAGATATTCAACAATTGACTAGAATTTCCTTCAAAACCTTAAGTATAGCCAGGTGGGGTGGTGTATGCCTATAATTCCAGCACTGGGGATGCTGAGGCAGGAGGATCGCTGGGAGTTCAAGGCCAGCCTGGGCTGTAATGTAAGTTCAAGGTCAGCCCAAACTGCATAGCAAAACCCTGTCTCTAACAGACAAAACGAACAAACAATTCTAAAGTATAAAGTAGCTAAAAATTTGTTTTCAAAATGGCAAAGGGGCTGGGGATGCCCCTCAGTGGTAGAGTGCTTGCTTAGCATGCACAAAGCACTGAATTCAGTCCCCAGTACCACCAAAAACAAGAGCAAAGGCAGTCAAAGGTGTCTCCCTCTCCTTATTAATATTACGCTTGTTACAGAGGCTCATAATAAGTAATGTGAACAAAGACTGCATGCAAGGAATAAAACCCAGTGTAACATCGAATGTGGGATACACATCACACATATTGGTCTGTCTAATATCCTACATAAGACAGAGATGGCATCACATATCAATAAAAAAGGATGGCTCTGCTTCCTGACTGCCATGATGCAAGTAGCTTTCCATCTGACAAGCTCTTCCACCAGGCTGTTTTTCTCTTGGAGCCACGTGACCATGGACAGAAAATGATTGGAAAGAACAGAATGAAATCTAGTATGGTCATGACAGTGATTTGAGAAAATACTTAACATTGATCTAAAATCTCAGATTCTCACAAGACCTATGCATGCTGAACCACAGAATACAGTGTATATTACAGTATGCAGTTGTTGAGAGGCCCAGAGAGAAATAAGAAATCACAGAGCTCTGGATATTAGGAGTCTTAGGATATTTCTCATAATAAGAGGATAGCTACCCTATTAATAAGCTGATGTGGGTTATTCATCTATAGTGTCTAGGTTTGTTTTATTCTGTGTTGAAATGCTTAAACTGATGTCAAGTTTTATGATTTTCCTGGCTATTTTTAATTTTTATAATTCCTATATTTATCAGTTTGCCCTGTATCTGTTGATAAGATGCACATGTTCCACAAATACATTAAAGTAAGTAATCGAATTTAATCTTGTCACAAAATTTCGTTGTCAAAATTTCATTAATGGAATTACAGTTATGAATTTCTGCTAATAATTTTTATAATTATATCATTTGTCCCTGAGGGAAGGCAAGCATGGATTTTTAGCTGAAATTAAGGGGAAAACTAAGTTCTACAGAAAAACATCAAGTTGGGTCCCTCCCTCATACAACATACAAAAATGGAATCACAGGAATTTAAGACCAATTGTGAAAGCAAAACTAAAATATTTATAGAAAAATGGGCTAATATTATGACAAGTGGGAAAGAATCTGTAAACGAGACTCCCATAGCACAAGCCACAAGAATAAATTCTGATGGGTGTGTGTGGAGGGGTCGGTGTTACTGGAGTTTCCACTGAGGGCTTCATGCATGCCAGGCAAATATTCTACCACTGAACTATAACCTCAGGCCTTGGTGGATTTAGTACATCAGGATTAAATATTTTTAGCTGAACAAAGCATCCAGTGGGTAAAGTTGACGAGAGAGTTCATGGTACATAAGAGATTACTTCTTTTTGAGATAAGGGTCATTATGTAGTAACAGCTGCCCTTGAACTGGTAATCATCTGCCTTACCCTCTCAAGTGGTGGGATCACAGGCATGTGCTACTGAGCCCAGGAAGTACTTGTGTTTATGTTCAGAGAAGATAGCACACACATATAAACACACACACAAACACACACATAGAAGATCAATAGAAAAATGGGCAAAGATGTGAGAAGTCAATTCATTGAAGGGCAAAGAGAAAATCAAGACTTATGCGAGGAGATGATCAAACTTACTAGTGCTCAAACAACTCTAAAGAAAACAGCAATAAAGTAGCTTATCAGGTGGAAGGAATTATAAAGAGGGACAACACTGTCAGCAGGGATGCGGTAAAACAGCACTATCATGCACAGGTAAGAGGTGTAAACTTGGTCAGTTTCCTCTGAAGAGAGATTTTGAGTTGGTCAGTGAAATTAAATGTGGACTCCGCCATGCTTTAACAATTCTCATTCTGGACACCTGTCCCTGAAGACTTCTCTCTCAGGTCCATGCAGGGATGTGTATGAGGTTGATCAATGAGAGGGTTACTCTCGCGTATTTTTTGTATTAGTGGGGAGTTGCCCACCTAGCTGCTCATCATTAATAATATAGGTCAGTAGAATAGAGAGAATGCCTTCAAAGGCGTACTAGGCAGCAATTAGAAACTATAGGCAAAATATAGATGTGGTAACTGAGGTACATTTTAAGAACATAAAACTAGGCCAGGAATTGTGGTGCATGCCTGTGATCCCAGTATTTGGGAGGCTGAGGCAGGAGAATTGCTGTGAATTCAAGGCCAGGTGGGGCAAGAATGAGTTCAGGGGCAAACTGAACTACATAGTGAAATCCTGTCTCAAAAGACAAAAACAAAAACATCAGACTGGTAGAAAGGGAAAAAGAATGAGCTTTATAGCCAAATATTTTACAAATTAAAAACATAATAAAACAATGTTTAACAAAACCTGTCCTTTCAACTGTGTTTTCATATGTAATGCTATTTAGTACATTAGAGAATAATTGGAGGATGCATTAAGGTGTCACGGAAAACATGAAGCAGTGACAGCAACATGGTGATATTGTGTCTTAAAATGTGTGATAAGCTCAACTCAGAACCTGGGGAAAATGCATGTGCCCATTCACAAAAAGAGTATTTGTTCGTTCAGCCAATGTTCATCAAACATTTAATAAAGGGTAAAGCACGCACTGCTCAAGTGCACTCACACAGAAATAATCACTCTTGACATGTCTTACACTGGTGCTCTTTACTCAACCTCCTTGGATTTCTGAAATCTTGACTGGAAAAAGATAGGTTTCTGCTGAAATATATTTTCCTTTTTAAAAAATGTCTTTCCTAATGCTGCAAAGCTCAATGTTTTCTGCCCTTAAAAATTACACCAAACGCTCTCCTCAGCACCATCATCTGCCTCTTGCTTTCTCATCTCAAGAAAATTGTTGACCAAAGTAACGTTCTTATTCACTTCTTCATCTCAAGCAACTGCCGTGCGTCTCACCCTTTTCCTCCACTCATTTTCCAAAAGGTCAATGATGGCTTCTTAATTCCAATCCGCCGATAACTTCTCTCAGTTTAGATCAACAAGTATTTACTATATACTTTGTGTGATGCCAGAATCTGTGCTCAGGGCTGCCATGCTAGATAACTCTAGTTCAGTCTCTGAGATCAGGAGCTCACACTGTGGCAAGAGAATAGATGTAAAAATGGATAAACTCTTTGTTTAAATACTGCTTTTTAATTTATTTACACTACCCTACTAGTATCAGAATGCTACATTTGCTGCATGCTGTGGATTTTCTAATGGACACATAAAATTATACATAATTATAGGCTTCTATATATGCATGAATTGTATATTCACATCAGGGTAAGCATGTCTATCTCCCCATTTCCTTACGGTACAACATTCAAAATCCTATCTTCTAGCTTTTTTGAAATTACTGATACTGTACATTATCATTGGAAACAGAAAATCTTAAAATGCTTTAATCACAGGGATCAGGTAAGTCTGTGTTGCAACTAGAGCTCAAGGGGAAGTTGGGATTCAGGGAGAGTTTTTAAGAAGCTTCGGTGTGAGTGTTGCATGGGAGCCCAATTCAATGACTCAGAGAGACTACACAATTGACTGCGATCTTTAGTTGTACATTTGAGCCTGAAACTCTCTCATACCTAAGCCCCACAGCAGACTAATGAAACTGCGCATCTGCAGATGGAACTTGGAGATTCTGCTGTGGTTTAAAGAGCAGGCGTATCTGAGAACAAGGGCCCTAGAGTTCAAGGATTAAGAGGAAGGGTGCAGAGGTGTGGGGTGGATAATTGGTACCTCAGCTTATAATTTGTACCTCAACTACTTCTTATGACTCCTCCCACATAACTGGGAGGGGTTGAGTCAGGATATTGCAGGCAACACTGCATTTAAACAAACACACAATTTAGTGGTTGAAGACAACCAGGTTCTGGTTTTAGTTTGTTTAATTCCATTGAGGATTGTAAGGTGGGAGATGAGGGTCTTCTTGCTGCTCTTTCCATGTGAGGTTATGCAGTTTTACTGTGTGAAGCCAGGCACTCTGCCGAGGGAAAGAAAAAAACAAAAAAGGAATGCACAAGATTTCTATAGGCTCTCCCCTGAAAGTTACATGTGACACATGTGCTCACAAGTAGATGGTCATGTCTAATATCACATGGATGGGACGTGTTTATTCATCAGGCAGCTGGAGGACAATTGGAATCTTTGTAAAACAGCTATCACTAAACTACATGAAATCAAATTAAACTGAATTGTCAAAGGCAGCCAAATACGTTCATCTCTGGACTCACACAATCACGTAACCTGTAAGAACTGATTTCACTACATTGGTGTCCACAAGGATCTTCCCAGGGGAACTGAATTCTGTCCCTTTCATTCTTCCATATTTTCTCTTAGTTTCAGTTTCTTAACCCAGTCTAGCCTTGCCAGGAAAGTACGGGTTGGGTGTCTAAGATGCCAGTCTTTTCCATATTTCTTCAGATGGAAACTTTCACCTTCAGAGTGTAAAGTGACCATCACAATGACTTGTTGACCCCAGTGGAGTGTGCACCCACCCAGGATACATTCCTCCTTTTCTACTGCAGCTCTGCCCTTGAGGAGGATGATTTCCAAGGCCGGTTGACTCAGAGCCTCTTCCTCCCACCTTGGTTTCCTTTGGTTATAAATCAAAACATTTCTGCCAGGCGTGGGGACACACACTGGCAATCCCAGTACTCCCGAGTCTGAGGCAGGAGGATCACTGACAGAGTGAGGGCAGCCTGGGCCACATAGTGAGCTCAAGGCCAGCCCAGACCACACAGCAAGACCCTGTCTCAAAAAAACAAAACAATAAAAACAAAAACAGAAACAAACATCAAAATGTTTACTTAGTTCTTCATGATTTCAGAGAACTTACTTAAAATTAGTTTCATGTAATTCTCAAATCAACTCTATAGTGAAGAAATTATCTTGCACATGAAGACAATCAGATCTAGTGATGAGATAAGGTCGCACAGAGATCTTGGAAAGATTGACTTTCCTGATAGTCACCCTTGTCTTCTTCCTACTTTGTACCATTTCCTCCATCTAATGAGTCAAAATACGAACTCATTCCCTCCACAAGAACTTACTATCAGTTAGAATCCTGGCACAGGCCACCTGTAGGCAGTACATGCACTGGTTTCTTGTGTTCTGTTTAAAAAGACTGTCCATTGCTCAGGCAACAGCTTTCCTCCTCCTCACAGAGTACTAGTTTTAGTTTAGGTAACTTGCATGTTCCATCACTTGATCTTTGAAACCCTGACTCCTCTGTCAGGCTCGGGGAATAGCCCTGCTTGATTTAAAGCAGTTATTGCCATCTCATGAGATGAGAAAGTGTGGGTGATAAGAAGTTGTAAGGTATAAATCTGCTAAGAAGGGCTTCCTTTCTCAGACAAAGTGTCAAGGACTAATTATGTCAAGGCCCTCTGCTTCCCTTTCCCCTTTGCAAAGGAAAGTGATGTGAAGAAATATTCCAGCTTCTTGTGACCAAATTGAGACAATTTGGTCACCAACATGGAAGAACAGGGAGAAAGCAGCTCTGCTTGATAAATGATTTGGCCAAGACCCACACAGAACCAGACCAGACATTCTGACGTGAGAGGACTCTTTATTGGGCGGGAGAGTGACATGGCGGGCTGCCCAGCAGACTAGGCCAGCCCAAAGTGGAGCAAAGCATGGGATTTTTAAGCTGTTTTCTGGCAAGGGTGTCCATGGGCCAGAACAACCTGAGCAGGGTGTGGGTTGTTCATCAGAGCTGAACATCTGGTCCTGCCAAGGCAGATGAGGGCGGGCTTGGCTTTTGTAGCCTGGCTGAGGGGAACTGAAGTGGAACGGGTCAGGAAGAAAAAGTATTGAGAGTTAAAGTTTTCCCACAGGGGGGCAGGGGCTAGCTGCCTTGTGGCTTACCACTGGCCATTGAACGTACTTTTGTGTTCCCTAGGCTGCCTACATCAAGGTTCTTCTAATGTGAGGGGGGAAAAAACTTTTATATGGATAAGTTTCTTTAAATTAGATTTTCTGGAACTTTGTGTTGAATGGATTCTTAAGTGATTGAACTGTTCCATAACAAACTCATTAAAAAACTCCACTTGTTAATGACTCATTAATCATTGCTGCTGACCCAGCCACTTCTGAAAAACTGCACCCCATCCACACCCCTACTGCCAAAAAATGATGGATTCTGCCCAGGGGAATCCTTGCTTCCATGAGTATGGGTGATCCTAGGGTAGCCAACCCTGGACTGGCCAGAAACTATAAACTGAAGCCATTGTTACGGTTTAGATCTAAAATACCCTCCAAAAGTCTTCATTATTTTTTATGTATTGGTTTGTTATTTTAAAAAGAAATTTTTTTAAAAAACAATAAAAGTGATATAGAATTTCATAAGATAACAGAAAATTAACAATGGTTATTATATTGCATATTACTATCTTCATAGTTGCTCAGTGTTATGGTTTGTGTCCAGATGCCCCAAAAGCCTCATGCAATCATGGGGTGGGCTTCTAGAGTTTGTGATTCATTCATGGCCCAAAGTGGAATGATAGGTATGTAAGTCAAATGGAAGATTAAATATTACATGATTGCTGAGTCCCAAAATACAAATAATTTAAAGGGAAAACTTACAGAGACATGGTAGGAAAGAATAAAACAGGAGTTCACTGCAGAACTGCAAATGTCAACCACTCGGAAATGCCCTGAGGAATACAGGGATAGTAAATGAGCAGGACTTCACTGTCCATTCTAAGGAGGGGGACGTGGGGAGGAGTCCCTTTACAAGGAGCTCCCTCTGCACCCGCGGCCCAGAGGGAAAGATTTTACGTCTTTGCTAACTCCCAAGGTGCAGCTCATCCATTTCTAGGGTGGG
>PVLD010014756.1:0-51125 GCA_004027595.1 Dinomys branickii | reverse complement strand
CTAACATGGTTCTATTATTGTATTATATCACTTAATGCTAAGGAATAATTGATGACGGGTTATTTGATCAATCTTGTATGTCTGTATGTGTTATCCTGAACACACACTTCGAAGATATCAATATGCAAAGCAGCAACTATTGGTGGTTTCTTTTTGTTTTTGTTTTTGTTTTTGTCTTTGGTTTTTTGTTTTTTGTGTTTTTCTGTTGTTGAGAGGATTAATTGTCTGACCAATTTTGCATGTCTGTATCTGTGTTCATGTATATACACTTCGAAGATATCAATAGGTAAAGCAGCAACCATTGTTGAGTCCATGTCACCTTGTCTGTAGATCAGTTTTGATTGTACTATTTTTTATGCTAATTTGTGCCTGTTTGTTAATATGTTTTTGTGCTTTTATTTAAAAAAACAAAAACAAGAGGCATTGAGAGAAGTTATGGATATAAAATGTCAATAAATAAAAGTCAAATATATAAATTAATAAAACAAATATAAATTTATAGAGCTAATATGTTTTATTAAATTGATATTAACTTTTCAAGCTATTTCGAGAAAAAACAACTGGAGACATTTTTGCACTTCACTTTTAAAACTTAGGGAAAATTTAATAATAATATTATTTAGCTGAAATGTACTCACTGAAGCTTGTTTATTTTCTGTGTTGAAAGCAGATATATTTTTGAAGGAAATACATTTTAGACTAGGTTTGGCCTGCTGAGGACTGTTAACTCAAAAAAAATCAGCAATGAAAACCAAGTTCAGTGAACAAGAAATATAAAATTGTGTAAACAAAAATACTGCTAGATGATTCAAGTTGTTTCTCTTCTCCCCAAAGAGCAACAGACCTCCAAAACATCCAAAATTATCTTGGACTTGCTCTAAGAAATAATGCTAGGGGAAAGTCCTGCTATTATAAATGATATGCTACACTCAACAAACGTACAACTCTCCAGCCTGCCAGGTTTGTAACATAGCAGCTGGAAACATACACAGCATATGCTGGTTAAAGGATTTGCAAATGTGAAATGCAACAATAGATATGGAAGTCAGTCTTTCCCTGGAAGATGAAAAAAAATAAAATATTTTCCTACAGAAAGGCTACAGATTATATGTGTAAGTTCAAGGGCAAGGTTAAAATGTTAGACAAATATTAATTCCCGTTTTCTATATGCAGTGCACAGGTGCAACTTGAACAGCATATTATATGATATAATCATTAAATTCATTCAACCAGACCTTAGAGAGTTAAAAACATATATTCTGAGGAACAGGACTCCTCGGTCCAAAGAATGAGAATGAAACAGTGCAGAATATTTGTGTATCAAGGTGATTCCAGTTTCCAACTGGGAAAACAGGACTGTTAACACCCACGTCCCCTGACAACTGTCCAATTATGTATATCACACTTGGCCTACTGTTTGCAGTAGAAGTAATCAATGAAGGATGTGGTTGAGTGAACATAGATTTTGGTTGAACCAATGCATGAAAACTTAATCATTTACTCAGAGAGAAGAAATCAAATAGAGCAGAGATGAAACAGCCACTAAGGGGTTTGTTGATTGTGCCACCAAGTTTGTGGGCCACAGATGAATGTAATAAGGCAAATGGGATCAGTGACAGGAGAAAATGTTAAAAGCTATTCTTAATTTCATGAATTAATAGAAATGTTTTGATGTATTTTTTGGTCATTTTTAGGAAATTTCACATCGAAGCCTGGATGTTCCATCTTAAAGAATATATGAAAATTACTAGGGCGTGTCATTTCTGTCAAGCAAGAAGAAATTAATTTTCAGCTATAACAGAAAGGTAATTTACACACTTGAAACTTTGTACTGATTGATTTAAAGATCTACACTGTGGAAAGTTTTCTAGGAGATAATTTAATCAGAGTTCATAAGAAAATTTACAATTGGTATGGAATAAACCCAGGGATGGGCCAGTTGTGACCAATGTATTATGAACCATTTTTGTGATATTTTTCTAGATTCTAAACAGTCATCCTAACTGTTAAAGAATTGTGGTATTTCAGTAAGTTACATCAATAAATGAGGGTATATGTGTATTATGTATTATGAGTACACACACACACACACACACACATGGGAAATTGAAGATGGTGACTTTTGTATTTACTTGAATTACCTATCTATATAATAATACTGTTTACATCTTAATTTCCAACTCATTCTTTCTTTCATAAATGGACCATAATCCTGGTTTTTACAATAGCATCATAAAGCAATTTTAGAATATAAATTCTTTTTTTTTCACTAGCATTTGAAGTAAGGGGCTAAAGACATTGCAAATGGTGATTTTCATTTCTTCGTTTTTCTTTTTTGGTGATTTTCTTTTATATTGCTTTTATCCCCTTGTGCAATTCAGTTCTTCAGATTCATGGCAAAAATAGCAAAACTTGTTCACTATTGAAAGCTTCCTCAATATCTAATGCTGGGTCTGGGTCTAGCATTACCAAATGGGCAACACTATATTACCAAATCCTCAGTCATGAAAGTGGTGCATTTTTCAATTGAGGGGTTAGTATAAATTCTTATAACCATTTTAGAAACTTCTGGGCTTAGAGCTTATTCACCTTTCATGCATGCTCAGTGGACGGCTTTAGATACACACTTATTTTAGACATGGCTCTCCTCTTCCGTTTCCTTTAAAGAGATAAAATATGTGTACAGAGATATGGCTACCATTAGTGAAACTGGCACAATTGCACAGGTTAGGGAAAAGAGATTAAAGGTGATGCTAAGCTTCATACATGGCTTGATTTATTTCTCAGTTGTCACCACCATAATTTCCTCTGTTTTGGCTGTGTTCCATTCCTTGCATGCTACTGCTAACCTGCAAGAGGACAGTTTAGGCCTATGAAAAGATGGTACATTTATAGGGGTGTGTGTGTATGCATGTGTGGACATACATGTTTATTGAAAAAATACCAAACCATCAAAGCAACATTTTCTAAAAATAACCACAAATGTTATATCCCGTGATTTTGCTGTTTAATGGACTTGATTTAATAATGCTTCTCAGATATCTTGGGTGTTGCTGTCTCCCTATATAGAATTTTTGGTTTTAAAACATTTCCCTGTCAAAAGATCACATTTAAATTATTTTGCATTGTACTTGAATTCTTGTTGAAAAAACATGCCAGGCTAACACTCCCTGGAGCATTCTTCTATAACTACCCATGCTGTGAAGCGCCAGATTTGCATGGGAAATTTGTGGCCTTCAGAGATTTTCCCCCCCGTGACCTTAGAAGAAATGTCCTCTATAATCTCTTGTACATTGCATAACATTTTAAAATAAGGCCCTATGTCTACTATATGAATCATTGATAGCTTTATCATACTACTGTAGAAGGGAATTCTTAGAAGTGAAATCCTTTTTATTTGGCATAAAAGTGAAGTGGGAATAGGTCATCTTGTTCCATTATGTGTTTTCCCTGAGGCAAGTTGCTGGGCTGCTGAGAATTTTGGGACACAGTTGTCCCTAATGTCTATGAAAAACACACTCAACATTGTGATTGATCAAATACAGCTATAACTATTCCCCCTGCTAAACTCAAAGTAACACACATGCAACAATTAAAACATTAGATTATCTCTTATTGCAAAACATATCAGACAATTCTTTGACTTTCCCCCATTTCTTGGACTGTACAGACCAGAAATTCAGATCCTGAGGTGGAGAATAAGCATTACAGATGAGACACAGGTGGACAAGGTGAGAATGATTTGAAGCCAATTTCATGTTTCCAGAAGCATCAAAAATAATTATAAAGGCCATCATTTGTCAAAAGGGCAGTCTAATATTTGTCTTGTAACAAATACTGTCACAGTACTTGTGACAAGTGCTCAAGACATTTTACACAAGAAATATTTTCTCCATCTCTTTAGGTATGTTTGGCTACAACAAAAATATCATTTTGTAAAATTGTTTTATGAACAAGGTCAGGGATGTATTTAGATAACTGTATCCACCAGGGCTAGGTTTGTTTCTCTGAGGAAAGACAAGGAATCTAATGATTTTCTACTGATTTTGTGCAGCAATAACAGTAGGGGCAAGTAATTTAATAGTTAAAATGAACAGAATGGATTTGTTCCAAAGAGACATTAAATTGAATACTTACCAATCTCTTCTGTGTATTCAAATATCTCTTGTTATTTGGAAAGTAAAGCTTTTAAGGGACAATTGGTTTGGTCATCAAAGAACTAGTTAGCAGTTTTTACTTGGACACTGGCCCTGTCTTTCTTAAACAAATTTCCATTCTCTCCTTATTAAATATATCTGTGTTCCTAAACCATTTATTCACTGATGATTCTGTTTTATTTAGTATTTTGAAAGATACCTTTCATTTCACTGGCATTGAGCCAGACCTGGTGGTGTGTGGCTATAATCCCAGCACGTAGGAGGCTGAGGCAGGAGGACTGCTGTGAGTTCATGGCCAGGTTAGGCTACATACTGAGTTAAAAGCCAGTTTGAACTACATAGTGAGACATTGTCTAAAAAAAAAAAAAAAAAAAAAAAAAAAAAAAAAAAAAAAAAAAAAAAAAAAAAAAAAAAAAAAAAAAAAAAAGGAAAAAAGAAAACAAAAAAAGTACCATTTCACTGATATTTTAAGCAGTGATTATCATAATAGTAATGGTACTTACATAATGACTTGACTTTTAACTCACTAATATTTAAGTATTAAATGTCTTTCAAATAACAGTTGTAACTCTTGAAATACCACCCTAAATATGTTTACAATGAGAGATAAATGGAAAGAAATCAGAACGTAGCACATTCTTTATCTTTTACTACTACTGCTATTATTTAAAAAGTTTTATTTTAGGTATAACATACAGAAAACCAAGGCCCTAACTTTAATCCTTTTTATGGTGGTTGTTATTCTATCTTGACTAAGTCCCAGGGCTGCTACATAACGCACAACTAAATGGAGTACACAGTGATCACCGCACAATGAATGAGGGTAAATAATGTATTTGGGGGGGAAATTTATGTATTGGAAGTTGTTCATGTATACGTTTCTTACATTTTCTGTTGTCAATAAAATACTGGAAATACTGGTTTTGTGCTCAGCTGTTTATCTAAGAATGCTCAAAGAAGAGAGGTCTTAATGGAAGAAGCGTAACTGAAGCACAAATGGAAACTTTCCTTAAAGAAGAGCTCTGGAAAGGTCACGGTGAGCCAGTTACTGAAGCGGACTGCATAGTGCTCTGCTCTTTGCTTCCTTGACCTGTGAGATGTGACCTGATTTTCTCCCACCTTTCATCCAAGGTCACTGCTAAACTTACAGAGAACCAAAAAGAAAATGACACAAAGGAAGAACAGACATGGAAGAGTTTGGATGTGTCTTTTCAAGCACCATGTTGGTTTAAAATAACTTATGATGAAAGGGTCACTTCAGAAGGGCATTGCTTAAAGTTTAAGCAGACAGTAATGGAAAGCGACAGACCTCAAACAATTTAAGTCTTTCACAGCTGAGTGGATTCACAGTGACAGCCAGACAGGATGTGTGAACTTACCTTTGCAGGACCTTGGCTATGGCTTCATAGGCTCTCCCGAGGCCGAGATCATCATCCAGGTGTGTGGAGATTTCAGTGTAAGTGTTGAAGACCTATCAGGGAGAGAAATACATACTGAACACACAGAGCTGCCACGGCCACTGATATTGCCTTCCAGAATGGAAAAGATTAAAATTAACAGTTATTTTTAATGTCTCTATAAAAATTTTTTTGTCTATTAAAAATTCATGATGGCTTGGTTTATTTTTATCCATAGTATAACTTGTTTCATGGCAATCTCTTTGAGCTGTGACAGTGAAGTCTTACTACAGTAAAAATAATTATTTTCTTACACTATTTCCAATGTTTCAATTTATGTAACTTAGGTGTGAATAAATAATTGAATGGTTTACAACATTATTTTAAAAGATGGGACTATTATCAAAGGTAATATACAGCAGATTATAACATTGTACTATGCTCGCTTAAATATCACTTTTCTTTCTATAAATAGCCATTTGAAAAACATGAATTTAGTGACAGGCCATTTCTAAATCTATCATTTTATTAGATGTGCATTTTACAGTGAGTATATAGTGTATACTAAAAGTATTTCTTACAAATGTACTTCATTATCAAAAATCTCTCCAATAATCGAAAGATTACAGCTACCATAGGCAAACATATGATCTTAATTTAATTTAACACTAACATCATCTGTATGGTCTTATTTTTCTTTTTTCTAGTCTTTTGTCCTTTTCAATGTCAAAAGGAGAAAAATACATAAGACGAAGTTTCTTTTTCTTTCTTTTTCCTTTATTGTTATGTAACCCAACCAATCACACACATGAGGCCCCAGGAATTCTCCAAGGACCTCTATGGAAATCCTCTTCACACATTTCTAGGAAAGAATTAGTGACTATCATCTGATGGCATTTGAGAGAGGAGTCAGGATGTGTGTCGTGGGGGACATAAATATGCCCTGTGTGATACTACATAAACGAGGCAGCCTACAAGTTAGGAATGAAGGCAGGATTGATATTTGTCTTCACTTTAAAAGTTAATATTTGCAAAATAACTTCAGCGAGGCCATTGTGAAACCTCATTAAACCTGAGTTTCATGTGGTTTACAAGTGACTGCTTGACGTCATGCCAATGCTAAACCTATTTGTGGGTGTATATTAACCCAGCATTTTAAGTCCTGCTAAGCCTGTGAAGTACAATTTTTTGTATTTTTTAACTTTAGAAGTGTTTGTTTACTTTTAATTATCAAGTAATAATTGTGTTTATCAGACACAATATAATCTTTTGATCTATGCATTCACTGTAGAAAGATTTAATTGAGCTAATGAATATACCTATCAGTCTCCAACTTGACGTTTTTAATGGTAAGAAGACTAAAAAATCTATTTTTTGAGCACTTTTGAAATGTTCACTATTATTAACCTTGGTTCTTATTTTTAAACCTGATAATGGTGCTTTGCATAGATCTGAGAATATTGTTCTCACTCTGTCTCACATAGCTGACAACAACCAGTTTAACCTGATATGAGTCACTACTGACCTTTCTGGAGTAGGAGACTCTTAAATTTGGTGAATTTATGAGATCTTATTGAATCCAAGCACCAAATATTTAGGAAGATATTTTTATTCATATATTTTTAGAAGAGATTCTAGAGCATCCAAGTAAGGGTTCAATATTATATTCGAGCCAAAAATATCACACTACTTATCCCAGACGGTGTTAGGCCCTAGAAGTTCCTACATAGATGGGAACATGTCTGCCACCATAAAGATTTTACAGCCTGGTGGTACAGACTTTGGACTGATATAACTATGTGGATTAACAACAGCTGAAGACAGATTTTTCTAGGGTTTAAACCGTGCTCAGACTAGATGCTCTCCCATGCCACTGGCCTATGGTAGCTTTTAGAGCTGCCACATATTACCAGAAAAGTGTGTTTTTCAACCCATGGATAAAAAGATAGATGCTCAAGTTTGCGTGGCTCCTGTCCCACATCAGTGTACCACACTTCGAGGAAACAGCAGGGGCAACAAACAAACAAATAAAATATTTTAAAATGGGCTTTTGTCTTTAGTGTGACTTAATTCTACAGTAGCCTCTCCATGGAGACAAATGTGGTCTACTGAAATAAGCCCAACTTTAGAATAAGAAGACTAAGATTCAAGTCCTAGCTCCTCTACACCCAGTACACTGGGGTCAGGAAAGTGCTTTAGATTTAATTTCTTCATAAATAAAACAGAAAAACCTCCTTCTGAGAGTTGTTATGTGGCTACCATGAGATCACACAAAATGCCATATAATCTTTAGAACAAGAATTCTTTGGGACTCTGCTCAGTAGACACCAGTGAAGGGTCCCTGGCGGAACTTTCCCTCCCCCAAATAAGAACGCCTACTTAATTTGTGGGTTTAAGAGAGTTTGAGTATTTTTTTAAACAACTGATCTAAAAGCAAGAAATATACGAGTAGTTCAAAGAATATATTTCATTTTTAGCCAAACAAGAAAATAGTCAATTACATGAAATTCACCCTAGAAGTCTTATGGAAGAGGTGGCTTAAATCAGAGATAAAGCGTCTGTGATTCATATCTGTAGAGTTTATAGGCAATGAACATAATCGATCTTTTTCAGAAGAAAGAGGCAACTACAAGACAGTATGCTGCTGCGTAAATTTCAACAGACACCAGACTGAATGATAACAAGGTGGCCAAAGTTGAGAAAGTGGGTCTGCATGTCTAATGAACATGGTCACTCCGCCCATTTGCTCCAATAATTTCAGTAAGAAGTAGAGGTGAAGCTTCAAAAACTGTTTCACCGGACTTTACAGACAACAGGCTCTTTTCTCATCAGAGTGAAAGTGAGGTAGTTGGGAAAAAATTTTCAAATAAAATCCATCTTCTTCAAAATGAGAAATTACTATTGGTCACATAAGTTTAAAAAATTGGTAGAATACTTGATAGGTAAAATGAATATATACAAAAGAATAATTCTGGCTTGCAATGTGCTACAAGTTCTTTGAAGAATTGTTTGCTGCAAAATCAAATTTTAAAGTTCATTCATTTTTTTTTTACTTCTTCAAGTGAATACTGGATTTAGGTCAAGGTGGCCACCTGCAAACAAAGTAGGGTATGCCTGTGTGTATCTGTCTACATATCCATCTGCCCAGCCATCCATTTGCTTGAAAGAATAGGAAATTATTCTTGTTAGCTGGGAAGATCAAGATTTTTAAATATATTAGAATAAGTTGCACTCATGGGCTTTGGTATCTAAGGGACATGTAGAAAGACATTTTTAGTTCTGACAATATCAAGCACCTGATTGTTTTCTTTCATTTCAATGCTTAAGGCTATCAGTATGAGATGAGAATATTTTAGAACAACGACAAAAAAAAAAAAAAAACCCTGCATTTATCTCTTCTCCTATTTTCTTCTATTTTCCTTTTTCTGACCCTGCTGAAATTCCTTTGCTACAGACCCTTTATTTTAGACAACACTAAAAATAAAGGAATTTCAACAATCACAGTGCATAGTTTTGGCTTTCACAATTGAAACTTTATACTGTTCTGATGACTATCACTGCAGACCTATCCGTACTAAATTAGATGGTAAACTCTAGCTCAGCTAGTCTTTCTAAGAAAACGCTGTTCCAGCTAAACTTGCTTTAAAAATTTTAAAAGATAATTGTAAAGTCACACGCAGTTGGAGGAAACAATACAGAGAGGTCATTTGTACCCTCCACCCAGTTTTTCTCCAGTGAGATCTTACATGATCACAGTACAACATCACAAACAGAGAGCAGGCATTGATTGGCACGATCTACCAGCCTTATTCAGAGTTCGCCAGTTTTACGTGCATTTCTGTGAACGTGTATGTGTGTTTTATGTCATTGTATCACAAGTATATTCTCATGGATCCACCAACCACCAAGATACAGAAAAGTTCCATCACTAGGAGGATTCCTCATACTGCCTTTTTCTACTTTTTTTCCTCATTTGATGTTTAGAACAAAGAGAAGAGGAGGGTAGAAAATCTTTCTCTCTTGTTCCTGGGTGAAAGATTTGCCTCGGGGAATATTTGGCATCTTTCCTTCAGCCTTTGCATATATCTCCGGTGCTGGTTACTCTTGCTTGCCAGTTTGACTGGATTTAAGAGCTCTTGTGAAGTGACTGGATTGTGGGGGCCCTCGGCTCACGAGGGGACGAAAGCATTGATGAGTTCACAGTGGGGCCTGGTTGGGGAAGCAGCTTGTACAGGTGCGACCTTTCCTGCTCCCTGGCCCTTCCGGCTTTCTCTAACCTGCTCTGCTTCCTAGCGGGCGCAAATCCAGCGGCTTTCCCCCGCCAGTCCTTTCTGCCATGAGGTGTTTCCCTTGGAGGCAGGCGACCATAGACGGACATCTCTGGAGGAGCCGGGAGCTAAAGAGAAACTTCTCTTTTGAATTGTGGCTTCCAGATACTTTGTCCCAGCAAACGGAGAGCGGAACAGTACACCTCCTGCAGCTCGTTTTTCCCCGGGGAAACGCCCTCAGCTGAATAACGCAAGAATACCGGCTGATTAAACTAATTCATACTTACATGTGAATGACTCTAAGATAGTTAACTCTGCCAGAGAGGGAGTTTTAGATTTAAAAATAAAATGTTTCCCCCTAGTTTTTCCTTCTTAGTGGTGATTTATACAATCTAACCAACAGGAATGAAACAATTTGGATTGTGCATGGTAGAATAATTCGGGGAAACAGGTGAAAAAAAAACGTATCAGTCTTATCCTAAAATCCAACCTTTGATATAGTCTCTGAAGCAGGTGTGATTTTTAGTTTCTTTTTCCGCTTCTTTCTTCCCTTGTCTACTCCTGTGACTTTTCTAAAAGCCCCACATGCTTTGCTGTGATGTTCCTTATCCCAGCAGACTAGAAGAGGTGGAGAAAGAGAAGAGGCGACCGTATCACAGCAGGTGCGATACCTATCAAGTAACTGCTCACTGTTTCATTCTGCCTTCTTATCAGTTTCTTTCCAATGACCAAACTTCAGAACCAGAGTATTGAGCAGCTTTGAGAAGAACCAGTACATGGCATTCGTGTGACTACCAGATATGAAATTATGCCTTGGTTCTTACAGAACTTACTGTCTAAAGGAACAAGACTTGTATAGTGCTGTGAGTCTATACAGGGCTCTAAAAACTGTGCAAAGACACTAAGTCATTATCCAAAAAAAGAGTGTCTTCTAAGAGCCAAACTTTGTTCTAGGTACTGGGGAAACAGCAACCAACAGTTCATAGTCTCTGCTCAGCCCCCCGCCCCCACGAGCCTGCCTTACATTGGGCAAGGGGAACAATCATTGGTAATAAAATACATAAATGGGTGAACGTCAGATATTCAAAAGGGCTGCAATGTAAATGCAACTGGGAAAAGTGTGGATGGCCAGAGAGTCTAAATTTTAAAGGAATGATAGGAATTGGAACTGGGAAAGCAGTTAGTGGGTGGCTTAAGTAGATATTTGGAATTGAAAATGGATTATACAATGTGGGGAAAAAAAGGTTTACCAGGGCACAAAGAAGCAGTGATATATAATGGAAAAAACTTGCCCTAGAGTTCATTTGGCTTATGCTCTAGACCAAGTAACCACAGTTTTATTAGACCATGTTAAGTGACAGACTTTTAACCTGCAATTTATCCATTTGATCAGGAAGAAAAACATCACCACCACCACTCTTGTTCTTACTTTGCAGTGCCCGGGGTCAAACTTGCCCTCGTACATGCAAGTATTCCACCACTGAGCTAAATCCCAGCCCTAAGGGTCTGATTATCATGTGGAAGATAAGGCACGCCCTTCATTCTTGTTCCATCATTCTGCATACATATAAAAGCAGCCCTTTGAGGAACTTTTAAAAAATTCATAGTTTCTGTCTTGCAATTTCAGGGCGATTCAATGTGTTTGGTCAAAATATGCCGCAGTCGTGCCGTGGGCTGCATTCTTCCCTACTTCTCCAGGTGCTCAAAATGCTATGCGACTATTTCTGTACATAGCGAAAGGAGAAGGAAAAACTCCTTTCTCCTGGCATCACACTGAGCACGTGCAGCTTAAATGCTTATTACCAGATCTCACATGTCAGTGATGTGAAGTTTCAATGGCTCTGTCTTTAGCCCATCAGACTACCAAAGTCTGGGTGGGAAAATAACTGATAAAAACCATCATGTGAAAAAAGTTCCAGAATCTAGCCCATTTGAAACGGGAATTTTCTAACTTTGCAAAATTTTCAGTGGTTAGGAATCCCTCTTTTGATATTCTTTTCATCTTTTTTTGACTTGCCACTTTCTCTGTATTTAGTTGATTTAGTATTTAGATCTGCAGTAACCTCTGCATTGAGGGCACACAATAGCTTTGGAGGTATCTTATAGGATAATTAATCAAATCTCCCTCTGGGTTTTTTCAAATTTTCTTCAAATATCACAGGAGATGGCAGATCTACTATTGACCTGAGGGACATGTGTGAAGTAACTTAATCTCTCTGAAACATTTTTCTGGATCTAAAATGGAAATTAATTAAGCTTACCTAGATGGTTCCCACAAGATGAGGTATACAGCAGTACTGCCTAGAGATTTGAATGAAGCAATTGCTTCATTTTCTTAGTGCTTAGTAATACTTAAAGAGGGGTTATTTGTCCCTGCCAGGGGACATTTGGTGATGTCTGGAGATGTTTGTGTTGTTGTAATGAGAGAAGGTGCTATAGGCATATAGTGGTTGAAGGCCAAGGGTGCTGTTAAACACCATACAATGCACACCGTATACCCACATCACAAAGAATTATCTATCCTAAGATGTGAGTGGAGTCACTGTTGCAAAACTCTGATGCAGCCTCCGCTTGAACAGTTTTCATGATTGGAAGCTATTCCCTTGTGAGGCTAGCCACTCAATCACCGGAGAGTTACATGAGAAAACTATTGGTTAAGTTGAGGCAAAATCTGTAAATTGCACCTGCTAGCCAAGATTGTGTTTTGGGGGCAACAACATAAATCCATCTCTCTTCACGCGACCGTCCTCCCAATACGGAAGGGTGGCTGTTTTTTCTACCCCCAAAACTTACGAAGTCAAACGGGGTGTTCTGAAATGGGGGGGGGACCGCTAGAGCTTAGTCACATTTTAATGCTATATTTCTAGTTTTGTCCGCAAGTGTGAGAGTCCTTGAAGAGTCTAAATAAACCTTCCTAGCCCAAGAATTGTTTGTCAAGCCATAAAGCGCATCCAACAGGTTTGTCGCAAAATGAGAAGTTATGAGTCAGTTGCCTAGGGTGCATTTTTTACCTTGTTCTGTTTTGCCCATCATAAAAAGGTACACAACTAACATTTTGTTATACACCATCTACACAAACCCCAACTTGTGCCATCTCATAATACAAGTTTAGTACTGCTCTCAGTCTGGTGCATTACTTTGAGGGAAAAACGGACATAAGACAGATTTATACTTGAGCAATGAGAAACAAGGAAATAAAAAAAAATCAAGTTTTCCGTCTTGAGCTTGAAATCATTGTCAAATCTTATTGGAAATACATTTATTCTGATTTCTGGCAATCTCGCCCCCTTTAGCCATTTCACAGTTGGTGAGCAGAAAAGATGTTTCTGCCTCATTGACAGCATCTGAACATGATTTAGACAATCAACTGCAACATTAGTCAAAGAAATCAGCAGCTAATGATTTCTGACAAGCACTGTGGTTAGAGGCTGCGGACCAGAGCGGGCAGCATGGCAGTCAGGGGTATTTTACTGATACCAGCAGTAGGCACTGGTGGAAGATGATAAAAATGGGTGTAAACGAAACTGTTCTCACATCTTGTAAGATTCTTATGCATTTTCTGAAAAAGCAAAGCTGTACATCAGAACATGCAAGAAACACAATTCTTTTGCATAAGTATATTATCTTGAAAGAATGCTAAGGATGGCTTGAATGCTCAGCTTTGTAGATTGCAATATACAAAGTAGTTACACCTTTTGCATTCTTCTAAAACTATCCTTTTAAGTAGGAAGGAGTCTAGTCTTACTGTTATCCACACTCATCATTTGGAGCATGTACCCTTCCCCCCAAAGCCATTACTTCATCATTTAGACCATCTGCCATGCACTAACTGCTCACATTGCCTAACACACAGGGCACAGACTGTATGGTCTAGGGAAGGATGGACTGGTTGTTACAACACATGGGTTCTAGTTTCTTATCCATCATTAGCTCATTGTGTGACCCCGGATAAGTTACTTGATAAACATGTGCTTCAGTTTCTGAGTTCATAAGATTATAAGGTTAGATCAAATCACCTATAATCCTCCCTTTCAAAAATAAAATTTGGACATTAGGCCTTTGTATTGGTATATGTAATAATTTAATGTATTCTTTTGTTTTCAGCAATTTATCTGTGGCTTAAAGATCCCTGATCAATTTATTTTTTTTCTTTAAATGTTTTTACAAATTGATTACTTATTTCAGTTCATTTGAAGTTTTATTTGTGTATTTTCCCCTCAACTGAGGAGCTGGACATATTCTCACAGAACTGCTTTTTTAAAAAGTCTCTACACTGGAGTAGATGCTAGGAAGGAGAGCTGTGTTTACAGTACTATTTGATTAAGATTAAGTAGCAATTAATGTGATCAGTACTTTTCAAATTAGCAAGTTTTTGTTATACAGTCAAGAAAGTTTTAAGAATTGATGAAAATTCAAGGTTCCAATTCTGTTTCATAGCCTGATTAGATTTGCTAATTAATCTTACACATGCTAGGAGTCTCTACTGCATTGTGAAGAGCCGTAAGCACAGAAATACATTTCAGAAAAATTCCAAGAATCTTCTTTCATTTAAAACTTTCTCTCTCTGCATATCCAATGTACACACGACTTTCAAGCTCTAAATAATGAGACAGAATGCAATATACAGTTAGAAGTAAAAGTTTTCCTCAATAGTAAATTAGAACATAGGGCCCCAAACTGTCATTTCCAGAACTGGTCACTATAATTCTGCACTGTGTTAACAAGACACATATTTCTGAAAACTTTTTATCCGAATTCTCAATTGTTACTTTCTGTATCATAAATCAGAAAGCATGGACTTATTTATTCTGCACAATCCAGTCAGAGTGTGAGTTATCTTTATAGCTCCTCAAAAGAAAAAAAAAAATTTCCTGCCCTTAACCTCCTGCTGAGGAAATCCACTGGAGTCTTTGCTTTATATTTTGCATGCTGGCGCTTGACCAAAGGGTAGCTGATTTATGAGCAGGCCAGCAGTCTGTAAAGTAGTCTGATATAAAAAGTCTGTTCAGTGGAAGATTGGAGTGATGAGTTAGTTCATCTGGAGCATCCTTGGGAATTCGGACCAGTAGAGCAGTTAGCAAAGACACAATGAGAAGGTGTTCAGAAACAAATGGAGATCCAGAGAGTAACAGTCCTGTCAACAGAGCGAATCAACTACTATGGGTGCAGAGTTGATAATTAGAAGATTCACTCCCTCATTTTCTGGGGGGTCTGCCTCTGCCCAAGGATCTGCTGGTTTCAGTTGAGACTCACTGTCTGCTACTCCTAGGGGTCCAGGATTAGGGTCTGCCTCTCACCACAGGAATCTTCACACTCATCTTCCTCCCTTGACATAATCTGAAAGGATCTCTTCTGTGAACCTGAGAAACACAACTGCGAAGTGCCAAGAGCCAACATGGCTGTCTAGAGCTAAAGTGGCAAGAAGTAAATGACTTCGAGCCTCTATCCCTCCGAGGTTATCAGTGGAAAACTATGTAGGCTGCTTCTTTCTATGTCAGCAGAAAAAGGCCGACAGGCACAGACAGCTTCATTATCAGAATGAGATGGGAAAGTTTTTGTTTAACTGGTGTATTGTTTTTCAGCTATGAAATCTCAAACTTCACTTGGTGGTGTTTCTATAAGAATGAGAAGTCTGGGCGACAAGAGACCTCATCACACCTTTCGTAACATTTTCAAAAACTTTGGTTCGCTGTTACTCATGAAAACCAAAGACGAGGATGGCAAACTGAATTAAATGAAGTGTCAGTCAAATCCAATTTGGCAAAATGTGTGTTGTCATTCTCTTTGTCCATGCGGAAATATCAACACTTACAGTTTGTGGATGTGTTGGGTCCTTTGGCTGTCAGACTCTTCTGCCTCTTGCCCTAGAGCCTGTAGGTCCCTCTGTCTGCCTTTTGTTTCCATTTTGCTCCCGGTTCTGGCCCTGCCCCCATGATACCAGTCCACTGTCCTCCTTTGTTCTATTCATAAATGGAAAGTTATGCAGGCTTTTAGTTCCTGCCCAGTCCTAGAGAGTTTAGGTAACAGTAAACAAGCCAGATTTCTAGGCAAAGAAATTTTAAAATGAGATGAGATTCTCCTCGACTCCCCTTCTAAACATGCGCTTCATTTTTCTAGAGAAGCTTTCAAGCAAGTAAGATCTTCCCCATCCCGAGCCATCCCGGGTGATCTTTCTGTGGGGGAGGTGGATCAGAGGTTGGCCCTAGATAGGAGCAATCATGGTATCGTGTGGAGTGATTTGTCTGATCTGTGGATAGAATATAAGATGTTCTCTCCCTTCCTTCTGCTCTAACAAGTGAGAGACAAATACAGTTCCTGTCTTCAAAGGTAACAAAGAGAAATGGAAGTGATACATTGCAAAAAGTCACGAGCATGGTGACAATGTCACCCCAGGCCCCAGTTCCCACTTTCATCATCCATGTGGTTGCCTTGAACTAATCTGCTTCTGGCTCGAAGAAAGATTTCCAGGCGTGTTCTACATTCATGAGTGATGATCTAGCAGGTTTTAATTAATACTATGAATATTTCTATATTTCTGCGCGAACTTATTACCGCAAGGAGGGTTGTCTCTCCTCTGCCAGTAAAGCTGTTATCTATTCATAATCCCTCTTACTGGACTTCTTTCTCACTGAAGGCAGGATTCAATAAAATTTCACTCTGGTTTCCTTGTCTCAGAAATCCACAAAAACCTCCAAAAACATTTTGAGCATGTTCTCTCTGTACAATGTGACATCCCTTCTGGCCACAGGCCATTAGTCTGGTAAACTCGGTAAACCCTAATTTAGATCCACAATGTCATGCTTTCCTATCAGGAACACATTTATTTAAAATAAAACATGGCAGAAAAGGCTTTCCTCGAAAGTTGCACACTGGCGAAGCTTTCCCTATTACCCTTTCACCGAGGTAGAAAAGACAAGAAAACAATTTACGAGTCATTTCCATTCTGGCAGAAGTGACAGAGACTGGAAACGAGATGCTGCCAAGAGCTTTTCTCAAGTAGGTTATAACAACTCGTAGTAAGTGTAAATAATATATAGCCAGGATCTTCAGGGAAACAGTGGTGATCCGAAGTGATTTTTGGCCTTTCTGATGGGGATTTGCTACTCTTAGAATTCCCTGGCTCCCCAGTAGAGTTTTGGCCTGACAATAAACAACAGTTTAGTCCTTTATCTAATCCCAGCCAGGAGGTGAGTTCAACAGCGAGCTTTTGCAGATGTTCGCATCCAATAATCTATCCATAATTGATGAAACAGGGAGGTCAGATGTAATGGCTGCTACGATTCCAGCAACAAATAAATGGTTATTGACAAAACAAGCCAGCGCGGTGCAGAGCGCTGAGCGGTGACGGCGAGGAGACGGTGCTGAGGCAGAGACAGGAGGACAGCGCTGCTCTTCATCTGGAGAATTCCTCCGCCCGGCCGGATGGCAGAAGGGCCCCACGGACACATAAGCAGATGCAGGTGACTTGTCAAGGAACAGGGAGGTCGCCGACATACAAAGAAAGACGAAGACAGGCTGACGTGGAGAAGAAAATGACGAGCGAGCCCCGGACAACGCCGGGACGTGGGTGAGTACGATGTGAGAACAATTCCGAAATGCCTTTGAATGCTTGTGCTGTGATCTAGAGGTCTGCACTGTTTTATCACACAGCGCAAACTCCGCTCCTCGCCCTGGCTGTCAAGCTGTGAGCCCGGACAACTCCAAGCCACCGTGGGTGGTACATGAAGAACATTCACTGACATTCCTTTTAATACTGTGGCCTGTGAATACTTTCCTCCCGCTCCCTATCAAAGGGGAAAATAAAGCTACCCAAATCACTTGTGCCATTTCACAGATATTTTCAGAGAAGCCCAATTTGTGAAATCGTGACAACAGAAACTTTCTCAAGACTGTAGCTAACCCTGAGATACAGTGCTGCTTAAAATCAAATTCACTACAAAGGCATGTGAGTGTGAAGCAAGGTTTTCTTTGATGCTAAAGAACAAACACTGCATTTTATTCATATCAACCTATGCAAAGAGAATAATCAAGCATTAATCGAGTATACTTTTATTGGCTGAATAAAATTCAAGATATTTAAACATAAATAAGCAACTGAACTACACTTCTGTAGCAACGCAAAAAAAATAATGTTTGTACACAGTTTACTGTGTAATATTATAAGATGAAGAATGGTAGAATGAAATGGTGGTTATTATTGCGATAGGTAGTCATAAAGAGGCATAGGACAGAGGAGTTTTAAATATTAATATTTCCAAAATCACTTAAATCAATTTAACACTCTTTAGTGGTTTATTCAGAGCCACAATTTATTTTATTCTTTGCAACCAATGCTTTTGATCAGCTCTGGAATAACACAAGAGCCGAAAATAAAGTGGCAAAACAAATTGCCACCAGCATTCTTATAGGAAGCTTCAGGTTTTATTGCTTAAGCTAGAAAATTACCATTATATTTGGCATTTTCAAATTACCTATCAATACTTAGAAACTGAGAATTACAGAGCCCAGAAGGACTCGTAGAGATCATTTCTGGAATGACTTGCCAGCTTTCCCTTCTTTCTCTAGCCCCACTCTCCTCCCACACGTATCCACTGAAGGACTTAGCAGTGTCTTTGTGCCCAGGATTGTTTTTGTTCCCGGCCCACCAGGGCAGAGGTGTGACATAACTGCAATTTGCCACCAATCATATCCTGACGTAACGTTTGTTAAAGTGGCTTTTTCGCTAGCCCTTGAGACCGAGCCCCCAATATATATCCTGGATCTACTTTCCTATCTATGCTTCTTTCTTAAATCTCTGTCTTGGTGCCTAAACTGCTTAGTTTTTACTGTGCTGGAGACCTACCTTGCCACTACCAGTATGCCTGGGTCAAGGGTCCCAGCCCAGAGTCCCCATGGCTTGATGCTTGTCACTTACCAGTGGCAGTTACTGCAAAACCTACATGTGCATAGGGTTTATATTCATGGTTATTTGCTCTTCACAGATGCTTTGAGACAAATAGTAATACCCCTGATGAATGCATGAGAGGAATGAAGTACAGGGGGTTTCAGTGACTTGGTCTAAGATACACAGTGAATTGGTGAAGGAGGAAAGATTTGAATTGGACTTTTTGGACTTTGGAATCCCGTATTCTCAGGCACTGTGACAGGTCTGCTAGTGGATAACCTTGAGCAAGACTGTGCTGAACTTGGCCTTGACCTTCACTTACAACTCACTGCCTCTTGCCTCAGTTTCCAGAAGGTATTTTCCACCACCCACAACTTCTCTTCTGACAGTTATGTCAACTTTGTTTTCCTCGATGCAGCTTTGCTTATAATCAGTAGCTGTTTTTCATCACACTACTTAATTAGAATAGTTAACAACGCCTAATGTTGAGCATTTTATGTTATTCTTTTGCCTTCAATGAACAATTTTTATACCAGAAAAAAAAAATGCCTTGCTTTACAGTCGCTTGCAAGGCCCTTTATGGCCCCATGTATATCAGCTGGACTTCAGGGTATAGCTTTTTTTCTTTTTTCTTCTCTGTAGCCCCACTGACCCTGGGCTCTCTGGCTCACAACCACCTGAGACTCTGCACTGCCCGTTCCCTCTGCCCAAATGTACTTTCTTCGAGTCTCTGGTGGTTGTCTCTCCTATCCACCCCCAGTCTGTCCCCAAATGTCAGCCTCTCTGTGAGTCTTTCTCTGATCACCTCAGCACTCTCCTTGGCCCTCCCAACACCTATAACACGCCTTATAATTTGTATGTTTATTATGTTTAAATCCATTGTCTTCCCCAGTGGGATGGAAGCTCCTTGAGGACAGATCTTAGTACATTTCTTTTTATCAGGCACCTAAAACAAGACTTGGTGATTGTACTGGATGAATCAGACTATTCTTAAGACCACATATGTTAATTAATTTAATCTTCTTAACAATCTACAAGTAAGCATTATTATAATCTCTTTTTAAATGTGTTGGCACTGAAGCACATAGAGATGACACCCCTGGGTCAATGTCATACAACCAGTACATGGTCATCAAAGGCCTCAAACCCAGGCCACCCCATTTCAGAGATAATCCTCTCACCCAGTACCCTCTGTCACCCCATTGCCTGATAATGCCACTGTGCATGCCAGGACCCAGGCTTCTAGACCATTTTGATACAACCTTATTATTAACTGATCATGATATAACGAATGGTGTCATTTCAAGAACTGCATAGTTTAGTGACTTATCCAAGGCCAGTGATCTTGGTGACAAAATCATCACCACAGCCTGGGTGTCCGATTCCCAGTGTGGTGCTCTTGGTGGTACTTTTCAAATGAATGTTGAAGACTGTGATGATTGTGTGGATAGCACATTCGCATTCCCACATCATCTATTATAATATACAATTAAAAAGTAATTTTGGCTTTGCAACCTCTGACAAATATTAACGTTTATTTACATAATATTTTGGGAAGAAAATGTTTATTTTTAATATCTATGATATTATAAACATATAAAATGTACATAATAAACACTTGCTCTGCTGTAAGCTAATATAAGCTCATAGGGAAAATGAATATGTTTAATTAAATTTAGGAAAAATGTATAGTTAAATCATTTGCAGTACAATAATAAGGACCAATAAACCATTATCTCTTTACTATTCCACCGGAATTTTCATCAACATGCTATGTTAATAAATATCATCTTCATTTTACAAAGCAGGGGGTGCTGAGGGAATTGTCTGATAAGTCAGCAGCAGCAGGGGCATGAATAGCACTGTCTTTGTGTTAACATAGGAAATCATACTTCTAGTATTCTTTAATATTCACAAGCATTTATGCCAGGTAGAGTTCTTTGATTTTATTTAGTATTGACTTGGAGTGCTGGGGTTGGACCCCAGGTCCAGAACTTGCTATGGAAATGCTCTACCACTGGATATAGCCCCAGCCCCAGACACAGTTTGGAGTGCTTTCTACACATTAACTCTTCTAATCTTCGCCACCACTCTGAGTTACACTACAGGTGAGGAGACCGAGGCACAAGAAAGGTTAATTAACTCACTCAAAGTCACTGGATTAGAAGTGGCAGGACCAGGATTTGGAGTCAGATATTGGGACTCTAGGGACTAACCTTACAGCTCAGCAATGGTGAGCATTTTAGAGCTTTCAGCGATACAAATAACCCCAATACAGCACATGTGTCATTGGTTTGCTACCACTGCTGTAACTACTCCATTATTCTGTGATAATGATTGAGATGATGATGGAGGAAATTAAAGTCCTACTGGAAAGTTCTTATCCTCCTTCACCTCCTATGCCTTGTTTTATTTAAAGTTCTAAACATTCCCTCTAGCATATTTTTCAAATCTAGCAGCACTTTTTATTTGCTCTTTGCCATGCATTTATTCGGACTTGTCAGTAGATAGCAAATCTGCATCAGAAGCAAGGAGACACTGAAGGGGCATTGTAGGACTAATATGAGTAGGTTGTAATACACTGCTTTTGAGAAACACACGACTTTTCCACTGTAGAAGTATATTAATTCTAAAGTGTATTTCAGACCTCTGAAAGATGTTATTTTTAAAGCAAATAAAACAAATTCAGCGGAGTAGTTAAACCACAACAAAGGAAAAATCCATATTCCCCATTGTCTATGCCAATGGAGAGAAAAGTGGAAACGGGCATGAGACACCGGAAGTGAGCCTCCCTGATCCCTTTCCCTGCAGAGACTCCAAAGCATTGGGTCATTCCTAACTAGACACTATTTGCCTCTTCTACTTTCAGGGTCCCCTGGTTCTTTCCCAACCTCCGTGTTGATTCCCAACTGGTCCAGAGGCAGACAGGTAATTTCAAGGGTTAGTCAATAATAATTTCTGCTGGACAAGTGTAACAAAATGTTAGTGTGCCAATAAGTAGCTCATTAAACAAGACAGATGAAAATATTAAAATCTTTTATGGGAGACTTTATGATGAGACTTGACAAATGAGCTTGAAATCATCCTGATGACTCTTTAGTTGCAAATAGCAATAGCAGTTAGAAAACCAGATTCAGGCTTAGTTCTGTGCTTGCTGCCTATATGGCCATGAGAAATGATTTGGTTATTTAATCCAAGTCTCAGCTTTCTTCTCTGCACCCCTGAGTATCTCCTTTCAAACAGCTGTGTCCTCCTAACCAGTAACCATCCTTAGGTTCTTGTATTCCTTGTCAAGTGAGCACTTAATAATTTTTGTTAATGTTTTGGGTTAAGATGAGCTGTTGAAATGACTACGTGCTACAACTAGTCCTATGCTGAAGATTTTTGCTCTGAGAAATCTATATAAAAACCTACTGAAAACATCAATGAAAACCTTTAAGTTTTAATGTAATGGGAAGAAATAATAGTTCAATTTTAAAATAGCCTTTTTCCTTTTTTAATACAAAATCAATATATGTTGATTGTAGAAAATATTGGGAATATGGATTGCATTGCTCCCCCCTGGAAAACTAAAGTCATATTATAAGTTTCACAGACTATCACTGAAAACAGTTTGGCATTTCTACTATTTATATATGTATTGTTATGCATGATATGTATGTTTGTTTGCTTATGTACATATATAAATAGGGTCATAGCATATAATTTTCAACCCAATTTCTTTGCTCAGTATATCAACAATACTTTTATTATTATAAAATATCTGTTTATTATGTAATATCATGCATTTCATAAGATACCCAACAATGTTTTAATCAATTTGATATTGTTTTACATTTGCTTTTGGATTTTACACCATTGTAAATGATTCTTATAAAGTTGCCTATAAAGATTCTAGTTATACTATCTGTATCTATTTAGGAATTATGCAAACAATATCATAGCTAAATATTTATATGTGTTAATAATAATTTCCTTCAGATGAATTCTTAAATAAGTAATTATTGGTCAAGATATATGAAAAATTGCAACCTCTTTCAAACAAAACAAGGCAAAACAAAATTACCCTTTATTGAATGCTTACCAGGTACAAGAAACATTACTTCTTTGTGTAACTCTCTTTGCTTAATTTTCACAGCAACTTTATTGTCCCCACTTTACAGGTATGGTAAAGGAAGCCTAGAAAGGAAATGATGTGCACAGATGTGGGAGATTCTGTTCATGCTCTTGTGATAGTGTCTGTGGCCACAGGCTGCTCCTGTTGGCTCCTGGGACTTCCTGTGTGATGGCTGGCTCAGGAAAAACTGGAGAATTAGTATCCCTGGGAACAGTTCTCAACCTAGGGAGGACGGAAACGAATGGACAGACTGTCTCTTTGTCTTTCCACTGGGATACTTCATTTGTTTCTAACCTGCTTTCCAGAGAGATCCAGCATGACCTGGTTCATTTGTCCCCAGCGGTAACTGACCTGGAAACACACAGTTTTAGTTTTTTTCTTGCCCCATGGCCTTATTGGTAGAACCCTTCCCAAACAAACCACTTATACTCAGATTCACATTTCAGAGTTGACAGCTGGGGAAACCCAAGCTGAGACATCAAGGTTGTTATTTTAACGGTGCAAAAACGCTCACCTACCATGGCCTGTGCTTTTATAGAAAAGCCAGTGAGGTTTCATAAAACAAATGAAAATCTCTGTTTGAGCCAGAGCCATGTGACATGTTCAGGTGGCTATCAAAAGTATTTTGTGATCAAGTCACTTTATTTATTTATTCTGAACCTGTAACATGAAATTTAGCGAGCCGTACTACTTAAAGCGGGGCACATTTATATCACTGGTCTGTCCACTCTCTCAATTGTTTTCTAAAATTTCTCCCTCCATCTTCCTTCCTTCCCACGTGTACTTCCTTTCCCCTCCGTAGGTCCTCTCCACTATGTCTCCGAGGAGCTTCTCCAGGGCATGTACGTGCAGGAGCGGGTGGTACACCGCCGTGAATCACACATGCGGCCTGACTCACCCGTCACTGCAGAACGACACACAGCTTACACCCTCACTTCAGCGCCTCTAGTCTCACATCTTTGCCCACCTGTGACTCCACTGCTCTTATGCAAAAGGAATAGTAAACTCTTCTCTTGAAATGCTCATAAAAGAAAGCCGCTGCTTTCACCTGCATTAGCAGTTCTTGGTGCTCCGGGACTTACACGCTATTGTATCGGTCGGGGTCTTCACTACCTTCTTTCTCCCATCTGAGTATCTCTGGCCATCAACATCATCATTATTCTAAAAACTAGGCTTGATATTGGTGGAAAAAATGAAGACTGAATCTTAAACAAGTATACTTGATTAGCTTTTAATTAAACATAACTTTATTGAGGGAGAAAGTTGAAATTTTTGCGTGAAATAGTTTTTCACAAGGATATGCATTAAATATTAGGAGTATGGAACTTATGCTGTTTTAAAACTCTGGTATAGGTTATTTTTATTGAATACGAGTCTGAGTACTCTCTAAAGCAAATATTGCTATAAACTGAAGGGGAAATAATTATCCGATACATTTGAGGATACTGTAAATAAGCCTTGTATTTCTGGGGGTGGAACTCAAAGTCTCATGCGTGCTAGGCAAGCGCTGTACCACTGAGATACACCAGCAGCCCCGGAAGAACTTGCAAGCTGTTCCGTTACATTTTTCTTTCTGAAGTTACTCCTGTGTCAAAGGGACCGCATATACATTGTACTATAAATTATGGCACTGAGGTGTGACCCCCACACTCATTCCACATCTATCTGCGCAGCCGTCTCCCAATCCCTCCAGGTGTGACGCCTCTCCTTCTTTCTCGGCCTCTAGATCAATGTGTGCTAGCAGCTGTGCCTTTGCCTCTAGGACTGTCATACAATTAGTCTGCTGATGAACTATGCAGGCCGCTTTATTGCTCCACAGAACATTTTCATACGCTAGGCCTTGAGCTTTAAGAAGTGTACATACATTATGTTCCATATGTCACTACAGCATAATTCACTGGAGTGCTCACTTTTTGGATTCTCCAAGTTCATCCTCTTTTGGATGGACCCAATAAAAACTATCATCCTTCCAGTCATCATCTTCTCTCCCAGTGAATACCAGAAAACCCTGCAGTATTTCTTAAAATGTGAATGACTGGAAACCAAAATTCCAGCAACTTTGTAAAGAGCTACAGTAGCAGCAATTTCTATTTGAAAAATAAATGTGATAATGGTGAATACTGGGTTCAAATAGTATCTAGATCGCGAGGGAGTGTAAAACCTGCTTTCACCTTTAAAAATACTACTAGAAAGTTAGTGTTTATACTATTTCAGGCTATGAACTTTCATCTTACCATAAAACATATCATTTCAGTGAAAGTCTGTCAACTGTAAATTGGGGCTGTACAGAGTCTTCTGAAAAATACAAATTTTCATTTTTTGAGCTCTCTGATTTTCTGTAATGCGGTCATCATTTAAATGACAGTGATAATTACTACCATGTATTCATCATTTATAAAGGAGACGAAAGTGTAAGTTTAGTTTCCTAAACTGTAATATGATTTTATAGGTTAGACAAAATTTTAAAAAATCAAATAAAAAGTTCAAAGAGAATTAAACCCCTATTACCAAGGAACATAAAAGAGTTCAGTTTAGTGCAATTCTGTACTGTTAACTTTTGCTACAAAAACATGTTAAATTACTACCATACAGTTACGTTTTAATTTTTAGAAAGCTCATGATTTTAAATATAAAGATAACAGTATCTTACATTTTTATAATCCCAAATTTTTAATAACATATCTATAAACCTTTTAAAAAGCTATTTTGCATTAAAAAATTACATGAGATCAGATATGAAACTGATGCTTATATTATCGCTTACATTATTATTGAATAATTTTGAGTAATATGATTTCTATGCAGTTTGGAAATGAATCCATTTTCAAAATTAGAAAACGTTACTATTTTCTTTTTATATATATTAAAAATATTCCTTTTTTTGCTTGTCTGATGCTGGATATTATAAGCATTTCTCTACTTAGCTCCACGCATGCAAATGCAGATGAAGTAAACAGTATTTGTGTGCTGGTGGAAAAGTGCTCGTGTGTGCGGGTGCATAATACCGCATAGGAAGAGATCAGCTGCACCAAGGGGAGTGGTGGCAGGGTCTGGAGCAGCTGTTCCTTTGCAGGCCTTGAGAAAAAGGATGGTGCTTGACGTGGACCACAGGAAAACAGGACAACGCAGAGGAAAACAACACAAAGCAGGAAAATGACTGCTGGGACCCCGAGCTCATACCTGAGTTGTCCCAAGCTGAGAGACAAGTCTTTTTACCATGCGTGAGACACTGCCTGTGAACTGAACACAACCAGGGGCAAACTGGCTGCAGACAGGCTTGTCTGCGGGGTTGTACAGTGATAATCAGCCCTCCCCTGGGAGGAGAGGGGCATGATTTCCTCCCAGCCAGCATCTGAGCTCCCGTCAGGTTCCCAGACACTAAATCAAGAACAGAAGGGTACATTTTAGGTAAAGATTTCCAATTGGGAAGTAAAGAGAACATCTGCTTAATGGGCAGTAGATAGCTCTGATAATTAAATAAGTAACCCAAATTCCTTTTGTTTTATAAGTGCCATTTTTTTACTTAAATTATTCATCAAATAGTAACTAAAAGTTTTACAGAAAATGTTGGTTTAGCCTATTTCCATTATAAAATTATGTGGAGATGCAAAGATAAATTTAAGAACTATGTAATTGATACACAATCAAATTAGTAAATTGCAGTTAAGAAAAATAAGAGTAAAACAGGCACTTTGAATAGACAGGCACTAAATATTACCTATTACAGCATTATTGCTATTATTATTCAGTGCTCATTGTATCATAGCCTGTGGTAATAATAGTTTCTTTCATTTGAAAGCCATTTATAAAGTGTAAACATACATTTTTTTTCACTTGATATTCACAAAGACACAATGAAGCTGCCACTGAGATCCTTATATTACAAATGAGAAGGAGATTCCAGAAACCTATGTGACTGACCTAAGGTCACACAGCTAGTATGTGGCAGACAGGATTCAAATATTCCTTCCAGCTCTTTCTACCCCGTAGCTACCTCTAATAGTACAAAGATTGAACATCAAAACCTGCCATTTCAAATACTGGACCACTTTCTCACAAACCTATTGCTGTTTCACTTGAACTGGATTACGTGAGGATGTTTATTGCTATGCAATATGTGTAGCTAAATAAGTTCCAACTCTATATACCTTTACCTGTGCAGACTATGTAGTTATGTACTGGACAGTTCCTCAAATGCTAACTATAGGTTTGGGAATATTATGGGTCAGGTCAAAACCTAGAAATTGTAAGTTTATAGATGTGTGCTCCTGTATCATTTTGAAAAAAAAATTTAATGTATATCTATGGTAATATAATTTTTTTATGTTTCAGACCCTAGGCCACAATATGTACACACATTTTATTAATTCTAACAAAGGCATGCTGTTAGGCAGATATTATCTTCATTTCAAGATGAAGAAACTAATGTTCAGAAATGTTAAACCACTCAGGAATGTCACACAATAAGGTGTTGGCAAAGTTGGGATTCCGTTTTTAGTTTACCCTTAAAGCACATTGTCTGAACCACTTTATCACCCCCAACATTCCAAAGAGTTGATAATCAATATATTCTCTAAAAAGGAGATTGAGTGTGCCATATCTGAGAAATGCTGATACTTAATGGCTTTACTTCATGTAAACATCTAATGATCAAAGACTTTTTAGCAGATGTGAGCAGCTATATCTATTACAGGCAACTCTAACCAAGTTTATGATGTCATATTGCACTGGCCCAAACTGTCTTCCCATGGCCACTTATGCTCAGTCAAAGGATGACAAGGAAGGGTGAAAGGCGGTTGTACAAAGAAGCAATTGCTCTCATAGACAAACTGATTCAGACTACCTGTGGGGGTGGTCAAAATATATAATGAATGTTTAAAAATTTATTATAGTAAAAGATGCATTGCCAGTAAGACCCCTCAAAATATTTTTCACTTCAAATCCACTTATCCCATTATCCTTGCCACTTTCTGAAGCAGTTCTGGAAGTCTTCAGTAGGTGTGATCAAAAATGAATGAACGCTGCCAAGTGCCACCCAGCAGAAATTCAAGTTTATAAAAACAATGTGTGGTGTCCTCATCCACCGTCTTTATTGGACAAAGCCAAAATGACCATGAAAGGTAATGTTTTGAATCAACTCAGGACATCAAATCAGCCATGACAGTGCAACTAATGGTACTTATGAAAGAGGACCTCCAGAAGGGCTTCAGAAAGTGGGAAGAATGGTGGGCTCGGTGGGTTTGAATTGAGGGAGCGTATTTTGAGGCGGATTAATGACAATGTGCCTTTTACTACAATAAGTTTTAAAATTGAAGCATTCAACCTAGTTTTGTTACAACATACGTTGGAAAGAGAGATCCCATCAAAGAACTTCCTAAGATTAAGTGTTAGAAATAATGTAGGAAGGAGCCTCAGACGGTTTCTCTCTACACTCCTCCCTTGCTTTGGCGTCTTTATTTTCATTTCATTTCCTTCCTTTCTGCTTTATTTCATAGATATAGAGATACAGAGTAGATATAATTTGTCTCTGACATGTTTTTTAAGAAACATCACATAGTGTCAGAGAACAAAAAATGAACATAAGTTAAACTTCTTTACTTTTTCTTTCCTAGACTACTGAATCTGGCATAGCCTACGTAACATTCTTCAGCTTCCAAACTAGCCCCCATGATTTACTGTACACACAAGAGTTGTCACTTTCAGGGAAAATGGAGGTGTAAGAAGTAGAGTACTGAAGAGAGCGAAGACATTGATCTAAGAGAGGAACTGAGGCAGAAAAAGAGAGAAGGGAGAGATAACCACTGGAGAGGAGAGTGCAGGAAGGAAATTCTGGGCATCAGGACTGACATGAAGCTGTAGCCTTCAGAATATCCCAGTGATGGACATTATGGTTTGTGTCTGGATGTCCTCCAAGGCCTCATACACACATAGGTGGGCTTTTCAGTGGTAGCTGGATCTAGGGAGTGAGATGCTGGGATCAAGAGTGTGATGCTGGGATGGATTCACAGTGCGACACTAGGATTAAGGGCCTGAGTGTTACGCACCCTTGGGGAGGGTAGCCTGGATGAAATAAGAGAGGCAGAAAGAAAGATGCTGTTTTCATGGCTTGTCACTTGCTACCTGCTTCTTGTCTTCTGCCTGCAATGGCTTTCCCACGGACTGCTTCTCCTCTGCCATGTGCCACCCTGCCTTGGAGTAAGCCAACTGCGAACCAAAAGTTCCACATACCATGAAAAAGCAAACCTTTTCTTCTTTAATTTTGGGTGTCAGGTATTTTGTCTCAGCAACAAAGAAAAGAAACTATGACAATGGCCAAATTAAAAATATTGCAAAATGGAAGAAAAGAGGGTTTTGAAAAAATACTGTTGCTCCAAGTTAAGAGTATTATCTTGTACTGTTCTTTTTGGATAATTATACAGAAATTGATATTGGCTTTAGTTTAGATTCCTGCATTTTTTTCTTAGTATGTCATCTTACTAAGACTGAACCATGGGGAACTCTGTGACCTATTTAGGTTGCATGATGGTTTCAGTGGCAGACAATAACATGATTTGGTTTATAACAATAAGCAAAAAGGGAATTTGTTTTATAAATACTCCTGCAGAACCCTAAGGCATCTGTATGTGAGCTGCATTAACAGCCCACTACCAGAGACAATAGGATAAGTTTTAAGGGAGAAGGAGTAGAGAATGGAATTATATGGGAAAACTGTAGGTGTGATCAGCCCCCAAACTCTCTATCAGTGAAACTTTACAAATAAAACAAACCATTCTTTGTTAGAAATGACTTCTGATATACTATTTTCTGATATTTTACCTTTGACTTTTTCTGTGTGATGCCACTGGTAATGCTAAAGATATAAGTCAACCATTGATACATGTACTGTTAACATTAGGAGTACTGTAAGTTCTTATAAAGATGTTAACGTATTTATAAACATACAGATGGCTACTTTTTGGCACATTGAATATACAACAGTATACAAAATAAGCCTTGTACTATAAAAGCAAACAAAATAACAATCTGATGAATTTTGCTTAACTACAGTCGCATATTTAGGAAGAAGGGAGGAAGGAAGGAAGGAAGGAAGGAAGGAAGGAAGGAAGGAAGGAAGGAAGGAAGGAAGGAAGGAAATTCATACATCAAGATAAACTGTTAAGGGAAAGACTTCCATTTTCTTGAAATAACTTCACGGTTGAAATATGACTGGTTCAACTTTGCACAAAGCCTTGATTGTAGGTTTTAGTAAAATACCTTCCTCCATAAAACCTTAGGACTTCATAAAATATCTTCTAAAATTCAGAGTCACTCTAGTACTCAGGACATTTTCAAGTCTAAAATTAGTGATAGTCAAAGAGAATTGCTATTTTTTAGTACCTGATATGCTCCTATTTCAACATGACCTCTTACACAGGGCTATTAGTGTAGCTATAGTCTCTCTTCAACACATACACTTTCTTCATGAATAGATATTTCAGCCTTAAATAAATCCACTGTTTGATTTACTTTTAGTTTTATCCTGTCATTCAGTAAAACATCCTTTATTAGTGTCATTGTCAGTTTTCTGTTGCTGTAACTGAATGCCATGGACTGGGTAATGTATAAGGAACAGAGGTTTACTTGGCTTATATTTTTGGAGGTTAGAAAGTAGAATAACATAGAGCTGGCATCTGGTGAGGACTTCTCACTACATCATAACATAGAAGAGGGCATCACCTCCTGAGACACAGGAAGCATGCCAGCTCATGCCTCTCTCTTATAAAGCCAGCAATGTCACCCAAAGCTTCCCGCTACTCATCATCCCATCTACTGCTAATCACTTCCCAAATAATAGGGCTTCAGGAATTTAGTTTCCAACATCCGAACTCCAGAGACACACCCAACCACAGCAAGTAGCAAGAGGTGGATCACCAAACTTATTACATGTGCCATGATTTATTAATGTCTTAATGAATTTATAGAGCTATACTAGCAAAAATTTAAAATCCTTCTGTTTCAGGTGAATGCAACTACTGATAGGAATATTTACTTTGTAAAAGATTTACCTAAGTCACATTTCTTTTTTAAAGAATCATATGAAATGTTAAATAAATGAATAACATTACAGTAAGTCCCGGACTTATGAGTGAGTTCCATTCTGGGAGAACGTTCGTAAATTGGATTCGTTAGTAAGTCCAACAAAGTGAGCCTTACACACTGTACTTCCATGTTTTTTTGCATCTATGAATATTCATAAGGCAAGGTCCATTAGTTTCTGTGAAAGTTTGCAATTTGAATGTTTGTAAGTCAGGGATATATTGTGTTGGAAGGGAGAAATTTATGTGACATGAAATGTTTCATTGTGAAAACACTGTAATTCAGAAACTTAATGTATAAGAGAAAAAATGAAGCAGTATATAGAATTAATGCCAAGAATTAAAGATATATTGAATGTAAAGAGGAAGGAATGTTAAATATAATCATACACTATCTTATGCTGGTTCTGATACAATCCTGCTGATTTGAGGATATTCTTACCCTCTGTCTACAGCCAAAGCATGATGGAAACATCATCACTGCTTTTAAGCAAATGAAGATAATGTTGATAACCCTGTTCAGGATGGAAAAGTCAAATGAAAAATTTGTCAAAGGAAAAATTATTTTTTAAATGTATTGAATATTTGTCTCATGATTAAATAACTGGTTAGATCTGTGATCAACCAACCCAACAGGTAATCAACACTACTTAATTAATTTTATTATTACATTTTATAGTGTATTCACTAAATAGGAAGGCACTGTTCCATTGTAGATTTTTAATAGACCTATTGTAAGTTAGAATGAAGACAGAGAAAGGCATGTCCTAAATTGTAAACATCACCAATGTAACATGGTCTAGAAACTAGAAAGTAACAGAAGGTTCAAACACAGCCCAGAGAATGTCCTTTTGTCTCTTAAAGGAAGTAGAAAAAGAAGCAAAAGTATGATACTAGGGAGAATTAAAAGGCATTCTTCTCAAAATCCAAAGTCAAAATAAGAGCCAAGATGTCAGCTACTGTGAGAATGTATAAATGTCAGGGCAGCAGCACAAGCAGGTTACTCTCTAAAATATGCAAGAGTGAGAAGATCTCCACCCCCTGAATTATGTGAAACTGCCGTTCTCCACCCCAGCAGTGGCCTAACCCACCTTCTAGTCCCTGATGTCTCCTTAGCACCTGTTCCTTGCTCCTGTCCCACAGCTATCAATCTAATACCTTTGTTCTTGGTATTGTGTATTCCTGGCTTGACTACTGGTTCTTCATTGACCTGCAGGTCAATTCAAATGTTATGCTTGGCTTCTCCCAGTCCTCAGTTCTGGGTGAGCTGTGACTAAGAAGGCACTGATAGTCTGCATCTGGCAGGATGTAGTCTCTAGTTCTTTCTACCTGCAAAAGTCAATCTTGATGCAGCAGAGAGGTAGGCCTATGGCTGGACTATGGCCTTGTCTGGGTTCTCAACGTACTCACCCCACTGGAGAATGAAATGGAAAGGGTAAACTATCCCTGACTGTAGCCCAAGTGCCTACCTGGGGGCCTGAGTAGAGTTTCTACAGGAAGTAGCTACATAGAACATTCTCATTCCATCCTAAATCCTGGGATCAAAGGAAGAAGGAACTGTCACGTTTCTTTCTTTTAGAAACACCTGGTTCCTTTGCCTGTTGCGAGATCATCTGTCCTGCTTTCCTGCTACCTTCCTAGGCACTTCTCCTTAATTCTTCTTCACCCAGATTGGCCCTAGGTCATTTTCCTTCATTGCTGTTAATTCTCTCCAGGAAATTTCATCTGCTCCACAGCTTCAAAATGCTGTAACTTAAAAATTTTTATAGCATATCAGTCAAGTTCTCCAAAGAAATAAAACCAATAAGAGAGATAAACTCTTCTAATCATCCCATGTTTAAACTTCTTAGGGTTGATGTAGCAAGTTACAAACTAGTTAAATATTGTAAAATGACCGGAATGTGGTCCCTCACAATCTCTCATAGGTAGATAGATAGAGATACAGAGATAGACGTGACGCTCCACTGTCCGCTCTCTTCAAGTTGTAGGCCCAGAGAAAATGACAGTGTGGTTCAAAAGCTAGAGAGGTGTGCAGCGAATACTGTAGATTCTAGGCTGGGTCGAATATCTGAGGATCCTGAGTGCTGAGGGCAGGACAGGATCAATACCCACGGTCAGTCTGGAAGTGTGAATTTGCCCTGCCATGGCCCTTTGCTCTATTCAGGTCTTCAGTAGACTGGATGAAGCTCACTGCACTGAGAAGGGCCAGCTACTTACTCTGCCAGTTTAAATGCTAATCCTCTCCAGAAACACCCTCATGGATATATCAAAGAATAATGCTTACCATTTATCTGGGCATCTTGTGACCTAGTCAGTTTGACACACAAAACTAACTGCTACAAATGCAATCTGTATATGTAGACTTCTTGATCTATGTAGTCATTGCCCGTTTGGCCTGTCTGTCAGCATCTCTAAAATTCCTCATACTGAACAAACCCAAGACTGGCTCCCTATTTCTCCCCAAGACTAAGTGTTCTTTACAGTCCCTGCCTCACTTAATGACACCGACATCCATCCATCGCTATAACCAAGAGTCTGATCCCGTATTGCCTCTTCTGTCTCCCTCTCCTCCTATATTTGACCTACTCACAAGCTTCGTGACTTTTGAGCCTAGTAGTTCCCTGTATCTTCACTATCAATACTCAGGTCTAGAGACTTGAACGCGTGCAATAATAAAAAGCTAATAAAAAAGCTGAAAGTTTGTTATATACCAGGCAGACTCTGTTTTAAAACTTTACATAAATCATCTCTTCTCATCTGTATGTATCAGTTTGCTAGGGCTGACAGGAAATTGCAACAAACTGACTTAAAATAACAGAAAAATTATTCCTTCATGGCTTTGAAGGTTAGAAATCTGAAACTGAGGCATTAAACAGGGTTATGATCTCTCTGACGGTTCCCTGAGAAGACCCATGCTTGTTTCTCCCATCCTTGGTGTCTGCAAACACTCCCTGACCAGAGGTTGTATCACTGCAATCTCTGTATCACCCATCCAGTTTTCCCATTCAGAGCCCACCCAGTCAATCCAGGATAATCCCCTCATCTCAAGATTCTTAAGTTAATTATACTTGAATCCATAGGCTGCTATTTAACCCACTATACTCTATAAAATAAGGGTAACTATTAGTGCCGCAAAATACATGAGCCAGTTAAGACTTAAGGAATTTAAGGGAGTTATCCAAAGTCACACTTACTTTTAAGAAACCAATTTCAGTATTCTCTGAAAGGAGTAACTATTTCAATACATTTTTCACTTGGATGTCAAATAGGATTTCTTCAATGTGTTAGTTATTAGACTACCCTTTATCACTAGAATGTATGATACACCAGAATGTCCACCAGATCTCCAACTTCTGAGGCCGCCCTTCCACCTTTGGTAGTATCACTTCATACAGCACTCTCTCAGGGGCTCCCAGCAGGAGGCTGACCCTGTCACATATTACATGGACTCAGGCCTTCATCTGAAATCTGTGTAGAAGTCTGTATGAACTCATGTCTCTTGCATTCTGCACATCTGAGAAGCCAGAATCATACCAATGAGACCGAGATCTGCTGGCAGCTCAAGCAGTAGCCAGGCCCCTGGACCATGGATGCAGTGGCTTTTGAGTGCCTGGATGGATGACTAAGCATGGCAAAGTGAATCTTACAGAATCAGTTCATTCCATAGTTCTTCACAAACATGGCACCCAGGGATCTCTTCTTAAGTGAAAGGCTTACACTTTTTTACCCTGGATCTGCAAAGTCTTTAGCATGTGCACTTCCTTTGGCCCTAACTTAATAAGTGTTTCTTTCCTGATCAAACTGCAAGCTTTTCAAATCTTCTCTGTTTCTTGGTCTTTTTTCACAATACATCTGGCTTAAAGTAGCCAGCAGTGCCCATGCCACAGCCTGAATGTTGCTCTGCCTTGGATTTTTTTCAACAGATCATTTAGTCAGATGCTTTACAACCAGACTCACACAAAGTTGATGGGCACAAACAAATGTATCAAATTATTTGTCAGAATGTCCCATGAATGGTCTCTAGTCTAATTTCCAATAGAGTAATTATTCCTAACTAAACACCTATGAGCCTGGCCTTTCCTCTCCACATTCTTATCAGCATTCTGTTCTTTTGAGCCCCAATCAGAATCACTCATGGTGCATGCTCTGCTTATAGATTTGAGGCCTCCTTTAGCCCACTTCTCCAAATTTTTGCAAACTCCTACTGCAGCCCAGTTCCATAGGTTTTTAAGCCATATTGTCATGTACAGTTACAGAGATCACCCCCAATAGTAAGGTTCCAATTTTCTATATTGATGAACTTTCCTCTCATAACTTAAAGGAGGAGAAATTTACTTTGGCTTAGTAACTTCAAAGGTTTTAATCCATGGTCAGCTGGTTCTAAGAAGCTTTGCGTTGGAAGGGTATGACAGAGGACAGTTGCTCAGCTAATGGCATCCAGGAAGCAGACAGCAGGGGAAGTACCCATGAGGACGGGACCAGAGACCAGGGAGAGTTGGTCTCATGGTTATGCCCCCATGACCCACTACTTCACGAAGCCCCACCTCCTAAGAGCCCATTCAGCTATGAATTCATCAATGTTCTAACTCTCTCAATGCTCTCACAACCCAATCACCTCTCCAGAAATCTCCTAACTCAGTGCAAGTGGCAATCAAGATTAACTGGTCACTACCCACATTAAATTATTTCCTGATGACAAGGGTGCATCTTCTTGGTCTCTTATGTTCTTCAAATTGGTGTTGTTGAGTGCATATTAATTAAAACATATTAAACAGAAGGCTCACCTAAGAAAAGTAGTTCTCTATGATAACCAGTTATAAAAGAGCTAGAGAAAAATAATTAGTCCCACTCTGTGTCCTTACTTAGCATAAATATCTAAAGCAACACATAAAAGTTCAGAGCTACAAATTAAGCCAACACTGCCCATCAAATTGAAGTATTATAAGAGATGCATATGCAATGAAATAGAAACCTACTTTATCTATGTTAGAGGTAAGAGACAAATAAAAAAAATTTGTTAGATACAGGAAATAACTCCTGGTGTTTTGTTTCTATGTAAACCAAACAGACAAAGCTGGGTCACAAAATGCACAACGAAGAGTTTCAGCATGATACAGGGTACTTCTCAGGTTGGAACTAACAGCATTCTCCACTGTTGCTGCCTCGCTCCCTGCCTAAAAACACTAAATATCTACGTCAGTGCAGCTCGCCCTATTGCTTAATCACATTCTTCTCTAAGCAAATCATACTATAAAACGACAGTAATTTCAAAGTACTTACTCTTTGCTGTCATTTAAACTTATTTCATCTTGTTTTTAGTGATATCAGAGTATAGTGGGTCAGATTACTCCATGTTTTCAATGTTCACATGTCCCAAGGCAGTTCGTGGAAATTGACTATATCCTACCATCGATAAACAAATGAATCAATTTCCTTTATGCTTCTAGCATGTTGCTATTTTGTTTTAGTCTCTGTAAATGCGCGCACTGATGTCAGGCCTGATCCCTTTCTGCTGTCCTTATAATCACATGAAATATAATATTATAAAATAATAATTAAAAATTGCAATGATTAAAAGTTATTTCCAACTCACTGTTAATGCTGTTTCATATTCTTCAGCAGCCAAGTACGCTAAGCCCAAGTAATAGGAAGCTTCGCCTTCCATTTTTTTGTCGCTTCCTAAAGAAGATGTAGAACTGTTAGGACGTACTAAAGAAACTGGTTTCCCATAATGGAAGCTTTAGCTTTTAAGACAGCAGAAATTTATCATGTTTTGAAAGTATATAAATTTACTAATTATCCCCCAAACCTATTCCCAGATGTCAGAGTAAATGTGCATCACCTATATGCTTATGAGAGGTTTTTTCTTTTGCACACAAATTAAAAGGATTACATACCATGATCAAATGAGATTTATCCTAGGAATGCATGACTTGTTCAACATATGGAAAACAATCAATGTGCTCTATAATAGTAATAGAAGGGTGGACAGAAACTCCTACACAATCATCTCAATAGTTGCAAATTTTTAAAAATCCAGCCTCTTTTCATGTGAAAATTCCTCAGCAAATTTACAGCTGTATGAGGCAACTTCCTCACGCTGTTAATGGCCATCTAAAAACCTCTAAGCTAACAACAAGCTTTATGGCAGAAGATTGAAAATGTTCACTCTGAGATCAGAAGGGCAAGGATGGTCCCTGCAATGACATGCTTAGGACTGTGTTGTGTCTGAGGTTTTAGTAAGAGAAATTAGACAGGAAAAATGAAAGGAATCCAGATCAGAAAGGAAGAAACAAAGTTGTATTTGCAGATGACATGATCTTTTTAACAGAGGAAAGATCTGCACACTAAAACCTACAAAGTGTCCTTGAAAGGAATTAAAGGATATGTAGACAAATAGGCAGATGGTCATTTCATGGGTTAGAAACTTAAAGTTAAAATGCAAGTATTCACCAAATTGCCTGACAGACTCAATCCAAGCCTTATCAAAATCCAAGTTGCACTTCCTGTAGAAATGAATAGTGTTATGGTTTGTGTCTAGATGTTCCCGCAAAGCCTCATGCAGTCATGGGGTGGGTTTGTAGCGTTTATGATGGATTCATGGTCCATTGCTGCGATTATGGGTGTGAGCACTACACCTGCCCTGGGGAAGGTAGCCTTCATACAATATAAGGGAGGCAAAGAAGCTTACTCTCTGCTGTTCATCCCTTTTGCTTTTGCAGGTTTTGCTATCTTCTGCTGCCATGAACTGTTGCCCTCCGCTGTGTGCCATTCTGCCTTGGAGCCTGCCAAATATGGACTGAAATCTCCACAGACTGTGAGCTAAATAAATCTTTCCCTCTTTAATTTGGGTATTAGGTATTTTGTCCCAGCAATGAGAGAAAAGTAACCAAGACAAACAGATTTAATAATTATTTGGAAATGCAAGTGATAAGAATAGACAGCACAATCTTGATAAAGAATAATGTTAGCAAACTAATTTGCCAATTTCAAAAATTTACTTTTTCACACATACACACACATACACAGACACACATACATAGATCATTTGAAAATAGATAATAAACCTAAATATAATTTAATATACAAAATTCTTAAAGTAAATTTCAGGAATAAGTCATTGAGGCCCTGGATTAATCGATTTTTTTATGCACAAAAATATTAATATTATTCTATAATAATATTATTCAATATTCATTGAAGATGATATTGAATGCACAAAAAATAGATAGGTAGGACTTCATAAAAATTAAAAACCTGGGCTGAGGATATAGGATATAGCTCAGTGGCATAAGCACCTGCCTGGCAAGTGCAAGGTCCTGAGTTCAATCTCCAGTACCACAAAAAAAAAAAAAAAAAAAAAAATTAAGAACCTGTGTTTCGGCTGGGGATATAGCTCAGTGGAATAAGCGCTTGCCTAGCAAGCACAGGGTCCTGAGTTCGATCCCCAGTACCGCCAAAAAAAAAAAAAAAAGAACCTGTGTTTCAATGTATACCATTAGAAAATGAAAAGAAAACACAAAGAATGGGAGAAAGTATTTGCAAAGTATATATCTGACAAAAAATTGTACCTTAATATATAAAGAACTCTAACAGTTAAATTAAACAACTCATAAAAATGGGCAAAGAATCTGAATGGCTATTTCTGCAAAGAAGATACATAAATGGCCAATAAACACATGAAAGAAACATTCAGCATCCTCAGACTAAAGGGAAGTGCAAATCAAAACTATAGTGAGAGACCACTTTGCAACTACTGAGATGACCATAATCAAAAGGATGCAAGTAACAAGGCCTGGAGAGGAAGTGACTAAATGGAAACCCTTTTACACTGCTGACGGAAATGTTAAATGGGGCAACCCCATTGGTAACCTTGACTGTTCCTCAATAATAGTGAGTTATCATATAACAATTTCACTTCTGGGTACAGACTGAAAAGCACTGAAAACTTGTAAAAAAAATCTTTACTGCAGCATTATTCATCATAAATAAGGCAAAAAGTGGAGAAAACTCAAATGGACAGCTACTGGTGACGAGATAAAGAAAGGTGCTAAAGCCAAACAATGGAATATTTGCCCTTACAGAGGAATAAAGCCATGATACACGATACAGGATACAAGATCAATGAACTTTGAAAGACTATGCTAAGTGAAAGCATATTTGGCTGATAACCTACATGTACATTACATCAAGGTGTGCTAGCAAAGTTATTGGCCACAGTGGATCCAAGAGCCCCTCAAACATCAAGTAAACCAGTGTGGGAAGCACCCTTTCCTGGACAGTCATCAGCATGGCACTTCAGGCCCTCTGATCACAGTAAGAGACAACGGCAAGGCACATTTTGCCCCATAATATTTCATCTGTTATAAGAGCTCTATAAAGTGTCAAGAAATACTTAAACCTGTGTGCTTTCTCATACAGAATATGTGGAGCTAAATATTCACTGGTTTTGAAAAATACTAACAATTATTATGGTGTAAGAAACAATCCTCTCCTATTCCTCTTATCAGTCCTTTGAAAAGGGAGAAATGCTCACTGAAGAGAGACAAGTCGGAAACCTCTGGCTGCTGAAAGAGACCTCAGTAACCTTCCCTTCTTTGTGAATAACTTGCAAATGTGGAACTAAAATAAAATGTCTTTTCCCAGTATACATTCGCTTACATTGAAATTGTCATGTAACTTTCCACATAACTTGTTTGCTACTGAAACTGATCTAATAAGTCAGCACTGTTTATCCCTTCAGAAAAGGTACTAGATCATTTATTTAAAGCAGTTCATTTAATAAAGCACATCTTTCACCTTTTAAAAAATTTTGTTTTAAAGAGAATAACAAAATAACAACAACATAGACAAAAACAAAACAACATAAAAACAAAAATGATACAGTGTTTCAAAACAAAATGATAGGCGTTAACAGTGGTTGGTATATTACATATTGTTATCTTCAGCGAAGTTGCTCAGATGACCACATGTAAGAATGCAAGACTGATCAAACCATTAAAGGGAATAAATAACAATAATAATAAAAAACATCTTTGAAAGAGGGTGACTTCTGAAGAATATTTCAACTAATATTATTAAAAGAAGTAACAGAGAGAATAAGCTGTTCCCTTTTATTTTTTAGAAAATTCAAATCACATCTAGAAAAATCAGTCCTGTGTAAATAAGCCATGGGTTCCTTAATAAACCAATCAATTAATGACATTCATGCATTAATTAAACTTTAAATGCATAACTTCTTCCTCATGAAAAAGCTATCAATAAACTACAACTTGGGAATAAAATATCTTTGCATTTCATAAATTAAAAGCTTATAGGAACATGTTCCAAATTTCTCCTCGTATTTTATACACACACAAATAAGAGCCAGTATTGTTAGCACTTTTCACAATAGTGTTTTTCTGCTTCGCGCATATATACGAATCACCCGGAGATCTTGCAAACCTGAAGACTTTCATGTAGACAGGCTTTCTGGGGAGGGATCGGGATGCTAACATTTTACATGTCTCCCAGTAACTCTGATGATTTTGCTCTACAAGCTACATTTTGACAGGCAAAGGTCTACAGTTTTCTGTTACTCCTAAGTAAATATTTATATTTTCCCAATTATCTGACTATAGGGAATTTATAAACAATGAACGATCTCTTAGATTCCAAGAAATACACAATCTTTAACACACACACACACACACACACACACACCCTTGACTTTTGCTGATGACCTTATCTCCTCATTGTAGATCGCTTGTTTTACAACAATACCCCCGGTGGATTGTAATTTTGGAGATAAAGCTTTCAAGCTACTAATGGATTTCTTGTTGTCAGCACTAAGGCATCTCTGTTTCACAGTGAAATTCAAAAAGTATATTGATGGCATTTGTCTTTGAATTTCATATGAAATAATCATCCTAACACTTGACGATTTTTACTTTACTCTTGGGAGAAGCAATGTCTGTCCATTAAAGAAATCAACGCCAGAGTGTTCTTCTCCACCCACCTTCTTTGGCTATTTCAGAAGCTTTTATTAGAATTTTGATGGCCTGTTTGTATTCTTTATTTTCCAGCATTTTGTCTGAGAGTAATCTGTAAGTCCTCAGGAGACCTTCACAGGCCAGCAAGTTGAGAAAGCGGCCTGTCTCATCCTTCCATACCCGGCCCTGCGTCAATTGATAGAATGCTTCATAATGCTCAGCAGCCTCCGGAAGCTGACCTGAAGAACAAAAGCCATTCATAAATATAAACCACAGGCCAGAACATATGTTCAAATTTTTTTGTATATGTCCTAGCTTTACTATTAAAGGAGGAAACCCCCATGAACACAGCAAAAAATGTGTCTATGGTTCCAGGAATTAAATTGGGAAAGGGACCATCTCTAATTAGATCACAGATTTGGTCTTGATTCTACCTAGGCATCTGAGAGAAGGGTACGCTTCAGTTAGGAGAGATTGACTGGGATTGTGTAGTTCTCAGACACTCGGAAAGGTCATTAATAGCAAACATCGGTGAATATTTATTAAACATGTATTCAAGGAATCGCATGATATATTTTACATACATTTCACATTTAATTCTTGAAAGTCCTATGCGATGGGACTGCTATTTTACAGAAGAGAACACGGAAGCCTAGTGAGGTGAAGAATTTTGCTCAATACTGCATGTGTAGTGGACAGTAGGTCTAGGAAGCCCACTTCAAACCTTGCGCTCTCAAGCACTCCCTGTGGTGCTTTCAAAAGACATTAAGAATTTCTTCATTCTCAGAAAGAATTTAAGTATATTGAAAAAGAATATCTTTTTCAAGTCCAGATATTTTGGATCCTTAAACTGCTCAAAGTTTGAGGGAGGCATTTGTATATGTTGAATTTTGAATAATTGGAGTGTAGTTTGTCTTTCTGGATTATACTGTATAACACGATCCAAAATGTACCTTCTCAAAGTAAACATCAGAATTAGCCTTAAGTCATTTCATTTCTTAAAATATGAGCTGACAGTTTTGGGGAGAATGGTTTGTAGTTCCAGGCTGTGAATGATATTTTACTCATTATTTATCTTGTGCAAATGTTCACAATATCCTTGAATGTAAATACTATTCGATGGTGTTGTGGTTACATCTTGGGTTTAACTGCAAAAAGACTTATCGACACTCCAGATATAGTAATTAAGAGTGAAGGCAGGTTTCAAGGCCACAGCCTGTCCTCATCTTGGCTTCACCGTGTTTTGCTTAGCCTTAGGCTTTTCACTGCCCTCTACGCTTGGTTTTCTCTTCTGTAAAATAGCACTCTTAGTGACTATTCAAAGAACCATTATGAGAGTGTGTGCATCTGTGTCTGATGTGGTATAGAGTTAATGCTCAATAAAGCTAGCTGCTGTATCAGTTGCTATAGTAAGAATATTTCTAAAATACCTAATAGTCAGTTGAGATACAGTCACTATTTGTATTCTTTAAATCTAACTTCTCTTTCCTGCGAAAGAGACTATAACATTATCACAACTGATTAAACTAACCTCTGCAAGTCATATGAGGCTAAATGTATTTCCTAAAAGATGTTTCACTGGCTAGTAATGTAGCTTGGAGCAGCTGTCATGATTGTTACATATAATTTCTGCTTTGTACACTGAATTTATTATTAAAATTAGCATTAAAGAATCCACACACACATAACAGTAATACCTTGAAAGAAAGACAACTGACAATGGTGAATCATTAGCAACCTGTACAAAAATTCAGGGAAGTCACAGGTCAGACTGTGCCTTCCTGGATAGCATGCCAGAGAAGATACCCACAGGGAGGGCCACAGGTACTGCAGAGTTGTTCCAAATTTATAATATGAAGCTTTCACATAATAGGAGACTGAAAAACCACACACTTGATATTCAAGAAGCTATGCGATTACATGGACAGCTCATTATAATAAATGAATATACTGGAACACATCAGAAAACATTTACAAAGAATTATCTCTGAGAAGTAAGATGGTGGGTGAAACATGATTTCTTCTCTGATTTTCTTTTTCTTTACGCATATTGACTTTTTCTAAGGTTTCTCTTATCAAGATATGTTTTTATTTTTTAATAATAAATATACAACAGAAGCTATTTTAAAGAGAACGTCTAATCCCCTTTTTTACTTTGCTACAAATGCTCGCGGTTGAAGCTCACTGCTCCACTCTGTCTTCACTTTCAGGGGACGATTCCTTCTTCCCTCCTACAGAAGCAGGCCACACTTTTTCACCCCCCTCCTGTAGCACCTCTCTCCAGAAACACCTTCCTTTACATACTCCCAGTCTCATTTTTTAAAACGAGAATGGACCACTGACATAAAGTGTGTGTTATGTTTCCTCTGTTAGCTGTATTTCTGCCAGCAAAGTATGGCTCCGTATCCCTGGAAAGATGTATGAAAGAGCTCTTTTTCTTCCCTCCAGTAGCCGTCTATTCAGAAAGTAGAGAAACATACTTCTTTTGCACCACGTGGTTAGGGAACAGTAAATACAGGACACTGTGAGGAAGCCAGGCAGCTCCAGAAAAAGATAGGAAGGGGAGACTGTAAAGGAGAAGATGCTCCAGATAATCCAATGAATTAGCTTTAGGTGTAAATTAGACATCACGGTGGAAAGAGCAAATGGGAACTGATAGCCACACCCATGATTTTCTCTAAAAGGAGAGGTGGAGGGAACTGGGGGATTGAAGGTGGGAAGAAGGGAGGAGAGAGGTGCAGACGCTGTCTTTCTGTTCTCTGTGAGTGAAGCCTCCCTCTGTCCCTGAACCTTGCGGTTATTATGCTTCCTTGATGAGCTGTCTGAGGAGGGATGCAGTAAGAGAGGGGCACAGGGACACAGGTTTCAGTCAGTTACCATGGAGGACGATCTTGAGAAAATTAAAAGTAGTCTTTTTGATTGAACCTGAGTTTTGCTAGAGTTTGAGGAGCTAACATCAATGTACTGCCCAGCTCCTGATCCCTGGCCAAGGCTCAGCTCTCAAAGGCTCTACTTGAGGTCTCTTGTAAGGAAGGAGCCTGAAATGGTGAAGCAGAAGCCATCAGGACTTCATCTTTCCTGAAGGTCCACTAGGTGGTGGTCAAAGAAACAGAAAGTTTCTTCCCCATACATTATATTATTTAGCCTTCCAAAAACTGCCGAGGTGCGTTGAGTATTCCTTTTCTTCACTGAAGAGCAAGCCGAGGCTCATAACATGACTCAAATATATAAGCCAGGCTTAACATACATACAACTGGTTCTACCGTGCTATGCAACAAGACTCAGGAAACTCAGGTGGTATAAGTTATATCCTCTGGACACAAGCCTCTTGTGTTTCAAAATTATGCTTGAGTTAATGATTTATCACCTCTTCCACTATTATAATTCTGTGACTACTACTCAGGCAGTCACAGGTAACCCCTTATCAAAGTTCAGACACTAGCCCCTCATGTGCTTCTGATGGCTCTTTCTGAAGGAGTCTTATATAAGGAGTGACACCTGCATTCCCTGCTTTCTTCTATATAGTGTGGTGACATCTCTGGCCACCTGGGACCCCTTGGGTTTTCACATTTAGTCATTCGTAGCTGTCTGCCCAGTTTTTCACCACTTTGCTAAAGATGAGGTCAGCGGGCTTCTGGTCAGTTCTGTCTTAAAAGGAAATGTCTTTACAGAAGTCGTTTCCCATTTCCACTCATCTGTATGGATTCATCTCTAAAATTATTTGGTAGGGTATATAACACAGCAAGGATTTCATTCAAATGACTATAAGTTCCCAAATGACTTGGCTGTACTTTCTAAAGGCCTGTCAGAATTTGAAAGCCCACATTATGACATAGTATAATATTTGATTAATAATATTAAGATATGTCTGTGGTATAAAGAGACGTAATTTGAATATGCAAGTAATTTAAATATGCAAGTAATCCCTTTAAGCATGATTAACAATGGTATGATTTCCATCTGATTTCTAATTCCAACTGTGACTAGGACCTTAACAATTATCTTACTTTCTTAGTGAAAGCTCTGAGGTTGAGTAGAGATTTACTGTGACACACTGCATACTGCTTTTATCTGAAAATTTTGAATTCAGTATTACCCAGAAAGACATTGTAAAAGGCCATGGTAGAGCAATCATTTTGACAAAGCTTAAGTAAATATCAATAGAGATAATGAATCAGACATTCAAATTTGGCTTATAGCATATAACTTCCTCCAAATGCCCTTTTTGTTTCCAAATAAACTTTTTCTTGTCAGTGCCTGGCAAGCTTTCTAGATCCTACTATCAATCTTTCTTTTTTTTCCCTCCCGTCAATCCTTCAGGAGGACAAGGATATGTGTTTAGTGCAAGTGTCCAAGCACTGTCCTCTTCTGGAATGTGTCAAACAATGTATTTTTGCTCATGAAGTGGGGCAGAGGGAAGCAGAGTGGTTACACTGAGGTGTCACAAAAATAAAAACTAATGAAAACAGAATGGAAAAGAGAAGTCCTAATGAGTATCCACGTCTCCTGAGGGGAAGTCAGTGTGCTGTGCTAGGGATCACTAGCATGTCTGTGTCAATATTGTGAGTGCCTAAGATCTCTGTACTGACTATGGAAAGGAAGACACACAAACTATTGCCAAACTAAATGCAACTAAGTTAGAGATTTTCTACTGGGCACATATCCAGATAGTCTGCGAATGTTTTATGTAAATCCGGGCAGAACACAGAGTCAAATGCTTTTCACTGAAGGCAGTGGGGGTAGCCCTCCATAAATACCAGAAGGAATTAGGTTGTTGTAGTGATATGAAATAGTTTTGGCAAATACATCTTAGGACAATGCTATAAATAATTTCGTGAAACAAGACCATATACATATACACAAAGGTAGCCTAAGCCTCCATTTTATTTTATTATTTAGCAATTACATGAAATTTACATAAGCAATGAAGAATCTGACATGCATTTGTAGTTTTGTTCTTAAAGGAAAGTACTTTTAAAATAAAACTACTATAAGGGAGTTTTACTTTGTCTAAAGCTCACGCAAACAAGAAATCCATCCATTTATTTGAAAACATAAACAAAACTCAGACCATGTTGTAAACTGCAAAATGCTTGGTAGGATGTTAAGACAAACACTACGTAGAGAAAATAGGATTTTATATATTTGGATATTATCCAAATTGTTGCTTAGGCTTCTTCTCTACACAACATCTCTGAGAGTTTATAGATATTTCTTGTATCACAGCAGATGTCTAGAACAAATATTAAGCAAAGGAGAATGTATATGATCTCTCCCATTTTAGTTTTTTTTTAAAGTAGGAAGATTGACTAGATATTAGCACAAATGGGTTTAAATGTGAAGCTGCCATAAAAGCAGGAACATAAATGTAATTCTCCCAGCCGCTATTTTGATGCACATTTTTGATTCCATGAATATTTTATGAAATGGCCCAAACTAAAGCCATATAACATTCCTGCATTACTGATGCTTGCGCCCGTAAGCTACGAACATTAGAGGCATGATTGAGTGCATTAAAATGAACTCATTCAGCAGTGCATTGATTACTTGAAGGGGGAGGGAAGCAAAAAAAGAGAAAAAAAGAAAAAAAAAAAGCAAAAGGACTTGCTCCGCTTAAGAAAACAGCACACAAATCCGAAGTTTGCAAGATGATCAGGTTGAAAGCCAAGTTTTAATAAAATAATGTTTCATAAATAAAGTGTGACTCCAGACCTGACATTAATTAGGTAAGGTGTTAATTATGTCCAAAGATGGCTTCTGGTATTGTTCAGGTAATTTAAAATGTCACAATCTCTAAGATACATAGACTGGTCTGTTTTAGCCCCATGCATCAGGAATTCTGAAAGTAGCTAATTATTTCCTTTTCTATCAACTTGTACATTTGCCAGTAAAAATAAAATGCTGTGGAAACAAATTGCATGAAAATAACTTGACAGGTCCGCAAGGCCTGTTTCTTCAGCAGCACTGATATACATCTTAAGCATATTTAGTTCAAAATTGTGAACATTTGTTGAGGGCTTTAGGGAAATATTCCACTTTAGTTTAAAACAGCAACCTAAAGGAACAATAAAGCTTTATGTATATTATATTACATTCTAATCTGGAGCTACTGGACATCTTTGGCATAAGTTATCATTCTGTACAATGCAGACATAAAATCTGCTGGAAGTAATATTGAACAGTAAGTAGAAAAAAGTGAAAAATGTTATTGCTCCTTTGTAAAAACAAAAGACATTGCTCTCCATTTTGGCTTAACTGCACGAACAATTTATATTATCTTTCCATTTTTACATTCAATTATGATAATTATAATGGCACTAGACATGTTGCAATAGTTTAGGGCACAGCACACTTCCAATGGAAACTATCACTTTCAAGGGTTTATCTCCTGTCGGAGGAGATTTGTTGTGTTCTGTAATCCACTGCACACCAATGAAAATGAAATGCAGGAAAACAAAGATTTTGTTCCGCAATTCAATAGCAACTCTAATAAACTGAGAGGAATATGTGCCCATAACTTTTAAATAGCTACTTTGGGGTACTTAGAAGGAATTTAACATGCTACTTTAAGTACGGAAGCCTTTCTTTGTCTTTTCTGACCACAGATTTCAGGTGGATGTTGTAGGAATGCCACCACACACTGGTTACACAGTGGGCCCCTAAACCAGACAATGCAAACAGTCTAGGGAGGACAGGAAGACGAGCACAGGGGAACGCACCAAGGCCTTTATTACTGCTGTTGGCAAAACTAGGCTGGGCTAGTTTCTAAAACTCCAGAAAATCTGCCTTAACCTCCAGAGTATTCTGGAGGAATTATTATTAATTGCTGCTGTTTATGATTTTAGATAGCTAAGTTGTGGTCAGTGCACAAGTTTAACTGCTCCATGTCAATAAATCTCAAAGAGTTGGTTTCCCTTTGAGTTTTGTAATTTTAGGAATTAAACATTAACCACTTTTGCTCTTGAAAGCACATATCTGAGGGTATCTTATCTACTCAAACGTTTTAAATATAACAGATTTTAAAATTAATTTATAAATGTGTTAACAAATGTAACACATTTATATTGTGTATAAATGGAAATACTGTGTATAAATAAGACATTAGCCACTAATAAATCCTATAAAGTTTGTAGAGTTTACTATTCTCTTCATCTAATGCATTATAATTCACCTCACTTAAAAATAGGAAGTAAAAGACATTGGCAGGGATAAAATTCTGAGGAGAAATAGAGTCCATATTGACATTAGATCAAATAGTAAATAATGTTGCTTGGACTTAATAACATTACTCTCACCTGAATTACATTTTGCTCATGGTTTTTTTAAAAACCATATCCAACCTTATTTGTAGATGTTTATATGAACAAAGAGGTAGATGTGAAAATATGGAACAAAGATCAGGTACTGAATACATAAGAGAGAAGAGAGAGCGAGGAGAGTATTAGCCACTAACACTCCCTTCTCCACACGCACCTTACCTTTGATGAACCATGAGCAGGTGTTATTTTGCATACTACAGAAACAGAGTGAAACTAGAGAGGGAAATATTGGTACAACATTTAATATGTGCAGATGACCTTATTTGACCCTTGTTAGTAGCTATATAGTGTCTATATTTTAAGAGATGAAACCATTGAGCTGTAGAGATTGTCTAACCTAAATTCACATTCCAATTCCAATTCCAATGAGGTGGCGGAGCTGATGTCTTGAGTCTGCTGGGCTAATATGCCAAATGTTTGACTTTTAGGCAAAGCCCAAGGTTTGGACCTCAACACCATAATGTAATCACACCATTCCCACACTGTTTCTGATCGCCCAGTAAGGATCTGAGACAAGGATCACAACACCAAGCTCAAAATGTGGTTGCAGCCCATGCTCGAACAATTGCATGAGCTCCAGGCTGAATGCCTGGTGTGTGATAGACATTCAGTAACTTTTGGTGTGGTGTCTAGTTTTCTGTTGCTGTGTCTTTCAAGTTTGCCATTTGGAGCAAATCTGATCGATCCATTGTGTGGAATGCCTTAAAACATAAATGTTATGGGGGAGTGTCACTTGTTCAGATTAAATGCCATTTAGGATATTAATTGGAAAGGACTCCAACCAACTTTAACACAGTAATCTTTCTGTTGCTGATCCACTGTCCCTCTGCAGAAGTACTTCTGGGATATGCTTTTTCTTAGAGGAAACGCTGCCTCCAGACCAGTTGATTCAGTGTAGCAACTGCGGGCTGGGTACAGCTATCCTAGGCTCCTTGCAAAGCTTTGAAACAGAAAAACCCTCGGCAAGGCAGGAGCTTCAGAATGAGGCTGCCTCTCTGTGCTACTCGTTAAGCAGTAAATAATTAAAACACCTTGAAAAAGACAGGTAAAATACAAGCTGCAGTGTCAGTAACACAGACATGAAAGAGAAGGGGAAGAAAATGAATTTAAAAAAAAGGAATGAAATAATTCATTTGAAGCTCTAATAAAGTTTCATTTGCGGTCTTGTTTAAAGATATATCAGGCTTTAGGGATGTAACCTAATTACATTTTTATTCTAAGTTCCATTCAAAGATCTTGGACTTTGATTCTTTAACACAGATCAAACATGGTATAATTTTCTCATGGCTATCAATACTTAAAAAGGATCTCTTCATTAAATACTATAAGGCCTTATGAATGCGTACACATTGTAGATGGAGAATAAACTGACGTGACCCAAAAAGGGACAATTGTTTTATAGAGAAATAGCAATGCTAACTCATTTGATTTTTAAAAATTTTAAATTATTAGATTCATTTTTATAGAAGCATAAAGTGACTCTGTTTCTGATACTGGGCTAGTTACTTGCATCTTAGAAAATGTAAATGAGGAGCCACTTTCTAAATCCTTTGTGGAGTTTCTGCCAAAAATGAAGTGTGGGAAGCATTAGCCAGAGGTCGTGAAGTTTGCAGTCACTCAGAAATTGAAGGGGAGAGGTACTTTCCCCAGGACTATGGTTTGCCTCTGACTCCCAGGGACGGGAGACTTTAATACCACCAACGATCAGATCAGACACAGATTTGACTGACTGTTCCACCTCTTTACTAGGAAACCTGAATGCAATCATGGTTTGCTTTTCCAGAGAATCTTCTAGGGAGAGTTTCCTCAAAGGGACTTTTAACAGACAACAATAGAAGCAATTCACAAGCAGAGGAAAGTTGACACAAAGGGTTTCTTTAACTAAAGAAAGGGGAAATAATGTTCTCAATGAATTTGGTTAGTTGTACTAGGGCCAAGTCTAGGAATTATACACTCTCACAGGAAAACCGACAGAGAACTTGGAGAGATTTTGCTAGAACTGCTTTTGTTTATTTTTTCCCTTTCAAATCTCTACAATACCATCCTTAAATGTATTTTTCAAAGTTAAACATTTAATAAGATTCCCTTTGTTACTTTAAGCATCATTTTCTCTTAAAACATCTTAGAGGAGGCTTTACTGACACAAATTCTAAAATGTGATGGCAATTTAAACAGAAAACAAGTCATTACCAAAATAATCATAATATGCTCATAAAAGCTATTATTATCAAATAACAAAGATATTATTGCCCCACTACTGTTAGTACACAAATAAAATACCAGGTTTAGAAAGACAAATTGTTATGTTCACTCTACTTAGAGTGACCAGTCCATGCTAGTTTACCAGGGACTTTCCAGGTTCTACACAAAGGTCACAGGTCCTGGAACCCCCCTCAGTCTCAGGCAAACTTGGATGACAGTCCTACCACTGAACCAAAAGACAAAAGAGTTTGAAGATATGATTCAATAAAGCAAAATAAAATGCACTATAGTTAGCAAAATAAAAATGCAACATACTTATTTTAAGGGCAAAAAATATATCAGCAGAAATAAAATACTGTAGGGAAAAGTCTTAAAATGTTAAGAAGGAGATCATCAGTCACTCAAAATGTACTTCATTTGCTCAAGTTTCATTCTATACCTTTTCTGTATCCATTCATAATGTTTGCAATTGTAAAGAACTGAGTATAATTTTTGTGTTTATCAAGATTATTTTATTTAAACTACTTTTCATATTGCATATTTTCCTAACTGCATTCTGAGAGGCTGTATGTTGTTCTCTTACCTTCCAAAACCATTTGCATGATTCACGATATTACTGGCAATACACACAAATGTTACTTTAAGGAAACACGATTATCATTGTTATTACTGGAAGAAGTGTTAAGTGATACTTCACAGTTATTTAAATTGACTTCTTAAAAGTTACTTATTTTC